>RJWM01038194.1:0-16896 GCA_004363535.1 Dasyprocta punctata | reverse complement strand
TGAAATCACCACAGATCCTGTGGAAATTCAGAAGATCATCAATATCTACTATGAAAATCTTTACTCTCATAGGGTGGAAAATACAGAAGGAGTGGACAGATTCCTAGAAATGTATGAATTACCAAAGTTGGATTAAGAAGATATAAAAATTCTGAATTACCCTAAATCTACTGAAAGAGAAAGCAGCTAGAAATCTTGACGACATAGGGGTAGACAGGGAGTTTATGGACAAAAAAGAAATTGCACAGGAAATACTTCAAAGAATCAACAACTGGGATCTCATCTTATTAAAAATCTTTGCACCTCTAAAGAAATCACCAACACACTGAAAAGAAAACACACAAATTGGAAAAAAAAATCTTAACCAGCTGTCCCTCAGACACATATCCAGAACATAGAACGAATTGAAAAAAATAAGGCCCCCCGATTTCAAAGACCCAATCCAAAAATGGGCATCTGAGATGAATACATACTTCTCAGATGAAGAAATACGAATGGCAAATAAATATATGAAAAAATGTTCAACATTATTGGTCATTCAAGAAATGCAAATGAAAACAACACAGATTTCATCTCACTACTGAAAGAATGGCTATCATCAAAAAATCATCCAGTAACAAGTGCTGGCAGGGCTGTGGGGAAAAAGGAACCCTTCTCCACTGTTGGTGGGAGTGTAGACTGGTGCAACCACTGTGGAAATCAGTGTGGAAATTCCTCCAAAAACTAGGATTAAACATCTCATTCAACCCAGCTATTCCCCTTCTGGGCATTTCTCCAGAAGAATTGAAAACATCATACCACAGCAAAATATGTGCATCCATGCTTATAGCAGCACAATTTGTCATAGCTAAATGTTGGAAACAACCCAAATGCCCATCAACCACAGAATGGATAAAAAAAAGTGTTGTTTTTATACAATGGAGTACTACTCAGCTACAAGGAAAGATAAACTCAAGGCTTTTATAGGTAAATAGATGCAACTAGAGCCCATACTCATATATGAAATAAACCAAACTTGAATGTGTAAACATCGTAGTCTCCCTAGTGTAAGAAACTGAAAGAGTAAATAAGATCCAAAAAGTGTGATAGCTATTGTAAAAGAAAGAAACTGCTCAACAGGAAAGAACAACTAGGATGGGGGAAAGGAGAAAAGAAGGAAATTGTGTGTGTGTGTGTGTGTGTATGATAGCTGAGATAATTATACTAATCATTCTACTAGTTCATGAAAAGGCAGTTAGTGCTCATACTGTTTGATCAATCCGGCATGCCTATATCTAGTAATATAACTAACTATTTTGAAGACAGCAATATGCAATATAATAACCATTGTTAGTTTCCTATCATCTTGTTTTGAAATTCTGTATCACTTTTGTTGGTTTTTAAATTTCATTTTATTTATTTTAATTCTCTTTAAAATAAAAAAATAGTAGGGGCCTGGTCCCGGAAGGCGAGCGCTGGAGCCTCACCAGGAATTGTGCATCACCCTTTCTCCTTCTCTTTCTTGGTCCCCAAGACTTGAGTAGATTTCCTCCACCCAGGGCTCAATTTGACTCCCAAATAAACTATAATAGTATCTAGAGATCTTCCTGATTATTATAACTAGGTGATGCTACTGTAATCTAATGAGTGGAAACCAGGACACTGTGCTGTATCCTACAGTGAACAAGACCCCTGCCATGCAGCAAATAATTATACTGCTCAAAATAGCAACATCATATTACAGTGATCCATACATATGCATGATTACAGCAGCACAATTCATAATTGCTAAATCTTGGAAGTGGCCTGCATGCCTATCAACAGATGGATGGATAAAGATTATTAAATAATTACATCCAATGGAGTACTATTTAGCCATACAGAAAATACTTCAGTTATTTGTAGGAAAGTGAATGCGCCTTGAGACTATAATGCAAACTGAAGTGAATCAGACAAGCATGCTTAAATATTTCATGGTTTCTCTTATAAAAGAAACCCCGGTTTCTGAGCCGACTCCCTCCGGCGTGTCTGCGCACTGAGGCCTCCCGCCTCCTCCGGGCGTCCTGGAGGTAATGCGCGCTGTCCGCTGTCCGCCTGTCCATGCGGGAGGCGCACACGGCTCGAAGCCCGTGGCTCTGGTGCATTTAGGAAGAAGGCGGTTGGGCCTCCTTGGGGTGGACGCTCCCTCCACATGGCCGGGGCGCTCAGTTTCTCCAAGGAAACGTCCATGTGCTCCTTGGTAAATTTCCCTGGGTGGCCAAAGGAAGGAGGCCACTATTAAAGTGGGGAGAGAGACTTCATTTATTTGATTAATTCGATTTTGATTTTCTTTTTCAGATTAATAAACAAAAACACAAATTTCTACTTGGTTTTCTGTTTGGAGGAGAATAGTCATGAAGATCAACACTGGATTTTGTAGAACAAATTCTTTAAGACAGTAGGTATTGCGACCCACTTTCACAGGAAAGGGAGCGCTGATAAAGTGTTTAATCTCCCAGCTTCACCCATCTAATAAGTATAAATCCAAGATGAAATTCAGGTCTTCTTGTTTTCTTTCAATGTTCTCTCCATTATATTGTGAAGGTAGCATGAAACTCATTTCTTTCAAATATCACCATTAATCCATAAGCATTTTAATGATTTCATGTGGAAACAATGTAACATGCAGTGAAAATTTTTGATGCAAAACTAAGCTGGTGCTTTACATGAAGAACTGAAAAACATTATTTGGCTAATTGATATTATTAATCTTCAGGGGAAAATATGAAAATATTTCCCACTACATCAAAAACTTTCATTTCCAGGACATGATGAAGTTCTCCTGTTCTGGGGAACATGGTTTAGGAATTTGTTCCTCAGAAGATATTTAAATTCTTTACTTACACGTTGTACTCTTTCATGAATCCGAAGTTGCCAGCTGTGTCTTTTAATTTTCTTTAAATCTGTGGTGCATCTGAGCCCAAGACTGAGTTGATGACACATTTTCAAACAGTGTCTGCCCACTTCCTGAACTGACTGAAGCACGTTAGCCTCACAGCGGAGGCAGGAGGAGGGCTCCAGGCAGATGTCAGCAGAGCTTCTAGCACTGGAGCTGGGGAAAGGTGAGGATCAGGGCGATGACGCCTGACCAGGGCTCTGAAGGAGCAGTGGGATGGAGCTAGGGTATTCAGCGGGCCAAAGTGTCCAAGGTAGAAGGAGTGGATAATCGAAGATCCCCAGAGCAAGAGACCACAAGGAATGGAAAGTGCCCCACAGAGCTGGGGCAGAGATGGTGAAGGAAAACGAGAAAAATGCACTAGGAGTCTGACAGCGCATTTAATGCACCCCAGCGATCACCCCACAGTCAGTCCGCAGAGCAGCCTTGTTCTGCCCTTTGGAAGTAGTCACCTGAATCCTGAAGATTCTTAACTTTGACCAGAACCTAAAACCAGCACATGGCAGATCCAGGACTGTCTACTTGAGACAACAGATGTCTCCTAAAAATGGAATTAAGTTACACAGTGGTCATTGCTATTAAGATAAATAATTATTTCAGGATAAGTTTTGAGGTTTTCATAAATTCTTCCAGAAACAGGCTGCACCCCTCATCTGTGGGCTTAGGATCATACACAGTTTGGCTTTGGTGTGGGCACACTATCAGAGTCGTGCTAACACGTCCTTCCTCAAAGGGAAACAACGGATTTATATGCACAAATTCCGATTTGGATGGCTCTTTTTTCTAAGGTGTAGCCTCGTCTTGACATAGATGGGCAATTTTTATACACTGTCACCCAGTGTGAGACTCGCGATACCGTATCTCATGTGGTCCACAGATCAGGCACGTGATGCCTGGGTGTCCACACTTCTCCCGTGTCCACACTTCTCCCGTGTCCGCACTTCTCCCGTGGCCGCACTTCTCCCGTGGCCGCACTTCTCCTGTGCAGGTGCAGCTTTGCTCGTGCGATGTTCGCGTCCCTCCAAAGCAGAATCAGTTCTGTGTATTTTCCCGAGTTGGAATCTTCCATATTTGTTGTTGATAGCATACAGTCACGATTCTTGTACTGGACTCTCTCTTCCATTTTGCTTTTTCTCTTTCTTTTCCCTTTGAATCCTTGCCTTATTATTTGAATTTGAGCAGAGCCACTGCACAGTCTGAGAGCCTGTCACTGTAGATGGAGCATCCCAGAGCAGAGAGGAGGCAGGGGGGCGGCTGCGCGCACTGGACCCCCACTGCATCTCAGGAGCATTGTGCCTTTGGAATAGTCTTCATACATTCCTTATAAACTCCACATTCATGTCCTCAGTTGTATTAGTGAATCGGGTAGTACCAAGTAATGTTGTCAGTGTGAAAATTAATGAATGAGGAGTCTGGACTTCAAACCCAGATCTTACTACAAAATCCCCATCTTCAGCACTCTATTTTCCTTCCATCCTAGCACTCTGTTGAACTACCAAGCAACAAAGGACTTTTCAAAGTCACTGGAGAAGCACACACTTGTTGTATGCTTATTGTAAAATTTATACACATAGAAAACAGAAGCCATCAACAGAGAGATCCACACTCCCAAGACACTGTGACACTCTTGAGATGTATTCTTTAACTTTTTATGAATGGATATACTTATTTTTGAAACAGAATTACAATACAATGCTGTTCTGCGGTCTACTTTTTCATGAGCCTTTGCAATCTAGTAAATAGTTTTGTACAATGTCATTTAAAAAGTCTTTCATCAAGTTTCCTTACCTGGGGAGACTGAAAGTAACAGCATCCTCCTATTGTTGCTGTTTAGGTGGATACAGTTTTAACCATTCCATTGAAAGCTGTGCTGAGCCATCCTGTCAACAATTTTATGCACATATGCACTCTATAAGAATAAATTCCTAAAAGCAATTTTGGTGAATCAAATGGTATGCATTTCTTCAAGTGTTTCATTACACATTACCAAGTCGCACTTTGCAAAATTTTACGGCACGTTGTAGGTCCAGCAGGATATCTGGGGACACTTTTCTCTTTGCAACTTTAACAACACTAAGATTTTCTTTTTCCATTCCTGAAAGTTTGTAACCCAAAACTGGTATCTGACTTTGATTTAATTTTATATTTATTTGAATAGCAACAAAATTGGGTTTTATATATTTGGTTCATTTTACATGCTTCGGTTATGATTGCTCAAAATCTATTTTTCTGATGATAGCCTTACCTTTTGCTGAATTGTAGAAGTTCACTTGCTATTAGATTTGCTTAGTGTGGTTTTTATTTTAGGTTTTCAGTCTGCTAAATTACCAATATTTTTATAGCATCTGCCCTTTGATCATTTGGTTATAAATGTTTCTGTATGCGGAGATATGAAAAATGTTCTATACTTTTAATTTTATTTCACTGTTTAAAATATTTGAGTCCTCAGTGCATCAGAAATAAATTTTCATATATATGCACTGAGGAATTGACTTAAAAATTATGATTTCATTGTCCTGGAGCTACCAGTAATTGATCTGAAATAATAAGTACAGTTAATATACATCGAGCTTGTACTCTGTGCTGAGATTTCTCCCAATACTTTCACAGAATAACTTATGTAAGTCTCACCACCATCTGCAGAGGGAGGTGCTTGTGCTTTCTGATCTGTTTTACAGATAATGAATCAGATGCACATAATAGACAGGACAAAATAATAATTGATTAAGAAAGAGACTCTAGCACCAGCTTACCTATGTTTAAATTCACATTCCAGTGCATGCTAGCATGTTCCTGGGAAAGTCATTTAATCTCTCTGTGCCTTAATTTTGTCCTCTACAAAACTGACATAAGAGCCCTTTGAGAGAGAGTTATGTGAGTTATTAAATATAGGGCGCATGGAACAGTGTCTAACACAAACAGCACAGCAGAGCAGTGAGCTACTAATCAATTAATTAATTGTTTTTTGATACCAGGAATGGAACTCACCATCTCATGCCTGCCAGGCAGCTGCTGCGCCGCGGAGCTCTACCCCCGGCCCTCACTGAGCTTTTATTAGCGATTGCTTCTGACCCCTTTTGCTGGCTCTCTGGTGCTCTTGCCATCCCAATTGGATGAGCACGCAGTGTATTTCATCACCTGTAATTCTTTCATACGCTTTTGTCCTGTGTGATGCAGGTTCCGCTCCAGGTTAACTCTCTTTATTCTTTGCATTCTTTTGTCTTTCCACTTATGTGTTCTTCTGGGACTTTTGCGAGGAATTGCATGGAATGCCTGCGTGTTTTCAGACTCACTTAACACTGAAATATTGCGCTCGTACACATACGTGCAGACCTTAGCACTTTTTTCTCCAATAGCCCTTTCGATTTCTTAAAATTTATTTATTCATTTTTGAGACAGGCTCTCGCTATGTAGTCTAGGCCGGTCTTAAACTCACTCTGTTGCCCAGGCTGGGCTGAAACTCACATGATCCTTCTGCTTCAGCATCTGGAAAGCCAGGATTATTGGATATAGAAATCTTGCAAAAAATTGTATTCTTCTTAAAATTTTGTAGCTATTTTTCTATTCCTTTTGTTGGATTTCTCAATTTGCAATAAAATTGAAGTCAAACTTGAATGTGCTTATGTTATGGGTATTTTCTCAGTTCAGATGTTTACAAAACTCTTGATTATCCTAATGTATAGTTCCATTCTGCTGTTGCATTTTTAGATTTCTTACCATATTTTTGAATGTCAAGAAAACTCAAAAGTTTTCCAATTTTCATTTGAAACAGAGAGAGAAATTTCAAATAAGAGGAAATATAAATAGCCTATGAATGAGAAAGGATTGAAAAAAATACGTTTGCCTGATTTTATATGTAGTAGAAACAATAGCATGGAAACTGAGTTAAAACAATAGCACTTAGCATGGACGACTTAGAGAGCAGCCGCACAGGGGTCTTGTAAAGCAAAGGCAGAGGAGAGCGGCGCCACCCAGAGGCGCAGGAGCCACCTTTGGCGCCAGCCTGGGCTCATCTCGCGCTTTCTCACTGCGCACAAACTGAGGACGGTTAAGCACTCTGCAGGGGTAAGGCCGGAAGAGCGGCTACTTGGCCAGGGACAAAGTCTGAAAGGGGCATGAAGGACATCTATAGGTTCCTGGAATGGCTCCCTTTACCTCGGTGGTGATTATAAGTATGTATTTACTATGCAGAAAAACAAAAAAAGGAGAAAAAGCTTCCAACCCCAGCGATGTACCAGTGCTTGTCGGTTGGATGGAAAATGCTAGAGCTGCAGGGTATTGCACCGGGGCGTCCACGGGTCCCCTCCCCAGGTTCCCCCGCAGCGGAGTCCCCTGCTCCGTCCTGAAGGTGTCCAGGCCTCGGCGCGCCAGACCTCCCGCCCTGAACTGGCTCCCGAGCGCTGCGGCTGGAACCGGCCCCGAAGCGGGTCATTCCAGCCCCAAGCTCGGCCTCAGATCCCTGGCTGCCGCCCAGCCACGGCGCCCCGCGGCTCTTTCCCGGCCTGCCCGGCTGCAGACATCACGCCTGGGGCCCTGCTCTCCGCAGCGCGGCCCCGCCGCTCCCCCGCTCCTGCGGCTGCACCTCCTGACCTGGGCGGCGGCTCGGCCATCGTTGGGTGGTGAGCGCGCCCGCGCCCTGGGCAGCCCGTCCCTGCCGGGGAGCCGCTGCGCCTCGGCGGTGGTGCCCCGATGCCTCCCCACGCCTTGGGCCCCAGAAGCCCATTCCCCTGGCCGGCTGCGCGTCCTTCTCTCTCCCCGGGCGGCACCGACTGCTTCCCCTTGGCCGTCGTGGCCCATGACCGCCGCGTGGCCATCGGCCGCCCCGCGCTCCCCGCCCGTGACCGGAGGCTGCGCGCGGAGGCGGTGCTGGGCTCCGCGGGCCTCGCGCTCTGGCTCCGCCTGTAGCTCTCCGCCCTCACCCTGCGGCCGGCCCGCGCGGACATCCGCGTGCACCGGGCCGTGCTGGACGACGTGGGCGTCCCGGTGCTGACCGTGCCCTTCCCACTCCTCTGCGTCTACTCGGGGTTTACCGCAGTCGCCATCCCGCGCATCCGTCCCGCCGGGGGCCGCCAGCGCGCCTTCCCCACCTCTCCGCGCACCTCCCCGCGGTGCTGCTGCGCGAGGGGCCGCCGCAGCCTGCCGTCCTCGCGGCCGCGCTCCGGCCCCGCAGAGGACGAGGACGAGAACGGCCGCCTCGCGCTGTTCTCCACCTTGGTCACTGCCTTACTCAGCGCCGTGAGCTACACTCTGCGCAGAAAGGACGTCAAAGCCGCCCTGCGAGCGGTCGTCATCAGTAAAGGGGGCCCCTGAGGTCGGCTGAAGGTCTGGGGAGCCTGCTGGGCGGCGCCTTCTCGCCTCCTTCAGCTCCCCAAACAAGCAGGAGGGTCTGCCTGGAGCCCGTCCCGGCCTTCCGCCTGGCGTTTCCTTTGTACCATGGGAACTTTGGGCCCACGGTCTGCGCTGGTTTTCTTAAAGTCCTTTGAGTTAGACTTAAGACTGGAAGCAAGCTCGGAAACTAGCTGCCGTCCAGGGGCTCAGCCCCCAGCTCAGCCAGGGCCGGGCCGCGGGGCCCCCAGGCCTGCTGTGCGGAGAGGCTGCCCCCAGACGCACAGCCTCCGCGGGCCGGGCTGGAGCAGACGCGATTCGCAGGTGTTTGTTTTATTCCCGGAGCTGCATGCACTGCCTTGCGCTGGCTGCGAGTGCCTGGTGGGCAGCGTGTTATCTCATGTTCGGTTTTTCTGCTTTCCATAAATCCCTCATCTTCTTCATCCTGCCATGCGAGGAAGAGGACAGTCGTCATCTTGCACTGACAGTCCCTGCTATGTGCTACCTGTGCCGGGGACACCAAGCTTGTGTTCCCGCCAGTACCACCTGTGGGTGCTGTGTGTGGGAAGCGCGCACACCAGCGCTTGAGGTCCCAGAACCGCCCAGCAGGTGGCGCTGGCGTCCCTCCCTCCAGGTACCGTACCTGTGCCCAGGTGCCTGATAACCTGACCGTGGAACCCACTGCTGCGGCGGTCACGGCAGACGCTGCACCGCCCAACCTCAGGTGCACCTGCAGGAACACAGGTGTGCGGAGCTGCGGGGACGGTGCAGTTAACCGCACCCGAGGAGAGAATGGCTATCAAGGCTGACCCTTTCCGAATGCCTTATGACTGAGTATCCCGGAGATCTTGAAAGGTTTCTGTCCCTTCATTCCGTTATTTATTTTTTTAATCACCTCATAAAATTAGCATTGTCAAACAAAATAAAAATACAAATCCATTGCTTATGTGTATAAAATGATAAGTGAAATCTGATTGACAGCCATAGTGGATACAGGCTTAAATCATACTCAGAATATTTCACCATTAAATACAATGCTTACAGTGATAACTTAAGTGAAAAAATCAGGATTCAAACTTATATTTATAACAGGAGTCCAATTTTGTAAAAATATACGTGTGTGACGATAAGTAGAAACACACTTGACTGTTGTTGCTTAGGAGTGTAGGGTTGTGGATAATTTTCTGCCTTAGTGATGAGTACATTGGCCACGTTTTCTAAAGCAAAACTGTGTTCTTGTCATCAGACAAATGAAGATGGCTAAAAGGAACACGAGGTTGATGTAGATTTATTTTGCACATAAACTCACCATTACGACTGGGATTTACTTTTTTTATATTCTTCCAAGGCTAGCACATTTTCTGTTGGTTTTTTTCTTCTTTCCTTCAAAACTGCCTTTGGTGCATTTCGTAGGTTTTAAACTGATTTGACGTGGGGATAAAAAGAAGGGCTACAGAGCGTGACTTACTCTGGGGACAGCCATGGATTTGACAATACATGAATGCCTTGCTGTCGAGTAAGTGCTGGAGGAGAAATGAAGTCCCTGCCGGTGGCTCTCAGCCTATCTGGGCCAGGTCACAGCCACACACAGGGAACCGGTTACCTGCACGCATCACAGGGGCATCGTGTGAGATGCCCACACAAGGCAAATCACAGCTGTAGTTTCACCTCTCCTCTCACTCTTTATTAAATATCACAAATCACACCAAAAAATCAAATTATACCCAAAAAGAAGCGGGTGAGAAGTTTCTGTATTGGAAACAAGTCCCTACGCCTTGCTGGAGCCTTTCAGTCTGAATTACTGGGTTTTCCCAGCCTCTTTCCCATACAAACGCCAGGGGAACAGAATGAATTCCTTCCTTTCACTCTTCCCTCTTTAAAATTTATTCTAATTGTGGGATAAAATCTGTCCATTGTTACGATGAGCAGCATAATGATTACATATGTTTATATCTCAGCATGATGGATGAGCTAGATCAGTCACTTACCAGATCTGTTATCTGAGATACTTTCTTTTGGGGGTAGAGGGGCAACACTTAAAGTCTGTTTTCTTGGCACTCTCCGGAATTACAATATAGTGCGACTGACCACAGTAACCCGGCCGTACGTTTTTTGAAGTCATTCCTCCTTCCTAATGAAAATGCTGCATCTTTTGACCGACATCGCCTTGATCCTGCCACCTCCCAGCCTCTGAAACCAGCATCTTGGTCTGTGACACAGTTACACTGCATACCAGGGGAACCTGCGGCATCTGGCTTTCTGACCCCAGCGCCTTTCTCTCCACACGAGGTTCCCCAGGTTTATCCACCTGGTTATAAATGACAGTGCGTCAGTCAGAGTAGGGCCCCACTCTGTAGGAGGTGTGATGAAAATATACAGCGAGTGTTTTGATTCAAAACTTTATTACAGTAAAAGACCCATTGCTGTAAGTCCCCCTCAAAGGCCTCCCCCTCACTTTGAACACAGCCCACCATTCTTGCCCCTTTCTGAGCAACTCTGGAGTCCTCTTTTGTGAGAGTCTTTACTAGGTGTGATTTTAAAAATATATACAGTGAATGTTACTGCCGAGCGCCATCCAGCAGAAAGGCAAGCTCATAAAAACGTGACGCTGCGTCCTCACCCACCTTATTCATGGTATCTGACACCATGCAACTTCTGTCTCTTCCCCAAAGTCAAAATGACAGGGAAAGGTAGAGGCTTTTTAATCCATTCAGGATACTGAGGCAGCCAGGACAGCACAACTAAAGACACTCAGGAAAGAGGACTCCAGAGCTGCTGCAGAAGACGGTGAGACTGATAGGACCAGTGTGTTTGCTGCAAGGAGTGATTTGAAGGGGGTTAATGCAATGTGTCTTTACTGTACTAAATTTTTAAAACTTAAATACTCATTATATATTTTCTTTATCTGCTCACACACTGACTGGTGAGCTCCTAGGTTGAGGCCTCTGCAGAGAATGTGAGAACGCTCCTCCATCCTCGTGAAAAATTCCTCCCTTCAAGGAGACAGGAGTGTGGTTAAAGTATGTTTCGTACATGGGCAAATCTGCCAGCATGATCCATTGATTCGTGTAATGAATATCCACTGATAAAAATATAGAAAAAAAGAAAAATTATTGACTTTATATAAGAGTTGCACTGAAATTATTGCATTCTGGAGTTGGGACTTGGAGTGGATTATCGCTGCATCATGAGTCAGATGATAGGACAGAAATATCAAGCAGTGCTGCTTCCCTTGAGAAAATAATGGTCCCCTCATGACGTGGGAGCCTCACGCTAGCACAAGGGGAAGTCGGGGCTTGCAAAAGTACTTGGGATACACTCTGCATTTCCTCCCCTCTGCTTCCAAAGTTCTACTCCTTTCAAACCCCGACCGTGTATCTCCTTCACATATCCTTTTTGGCATGGGAGTCTGCCTTTGATATAAATTGCTTTACGGAGAGGTTGTTACCCAGGAAGTAAACCTTGTCTCTACTGACATCTGCTTTCTGTGCTTCTGTCACCGGAATTTTATTAAAATACATTTTGTCAGGCCGTGTAATTCAGTATCTGTCCCCATACTAAACCGTAAGCTGCCTTGAGACCAGAATACACAAGGAAAACATCACTGGTGTCTTCAGACAGTAGATTTCCCAGTCCTTTGCTTCCAGTTTAACAGGCGATACAGCCAAGGGTCCATCCCAGCGGTGGGAGTAGCACTCCATGGAGGAATTCTTCTGTGGCAGTCCCCAAACAATTAATTTTTAAAATCCAAAATCTGAAAAAGAAGCATAGAGAAATCAAGGAAAAAAGTTTTTAAATTAGAATTCTCATGCAAGAATTAAAGAATGAAATCACCTTCCCAGTGTCACCAGATCAGAGGAATCTGCCCTCAGCAAGAAGGTGATGAAGGCAGGGAGCACGAGGGTGCCCATTCCTCTGGGTCAGGACCGGAGGGTGAGCAGAAGAACAGTCAGTCTCGCTGTGAGCTGTTTCTGTGAGTGGCTGTGTGGACTTGCCTGCTGTATTGGAAACAAAATAAATATTAGTAAGTTTTCATAATGAAGATACCTTTTACAAATCCTGTGAGTGGCATTCCAAGAAGTAATGAGTTTTAGAAGCAAATCCTGTAACCCGTAAATTGGCACTTTGATGTGTGCTTCTGTGCAGTGCCGTCGACCTCCTGGGAACTCTGAGTGTTTTGGGAGTAACAGACCCCCTGGTGACCCCAGGCGACTGCCCAGTGCCTGGCTGTTTGGGATAGGCTGCTCTATTTGGTACACGCAAATAAACCTAACACTCACCATCCCTAAACACATCTGAGATACCCAGGACAATCACTAACCAGGGAAAGAATACTAGAGATAGTTTAAGCATAGCTTATCATTTTCTCAGTTACCGGAAGTTTCCAGGAATTCTTATTACTCAGTACCGCGTGTTACAGACTTAGGAAACCTCAGGGAGAGACCGAATTTATGCAGGCAGGTGCTGTCTGCTCTGGATGAGTGCAGCTGAAGAGATGGCGAAGGAGGAAATAACTGAACGAGAGAAGTTATTAAACACACAAACTGAGCAGACTGTTTAAGGTTATTGGATGGGGCCGAAAGAATCCACACCATCAAAGTTTCCATGGGCATCTTCCGCGATGGCCACATCCCTTCTTTCTCTTCTCACCAAGTCACTGCTGCTCCAGGGATTGATGTAGTCATTGGTGCAGTGCAAAGCACCCTGGGTAACTGCCCAGCTCTAACGTATGACCCCAGTCTTGGAGTCACCCTGCACTGTGTAATTTAGGACCAAGAAGAACTGGTAAAAACAAATCCAAACAACCTACCCTGACACCAGAAGCCTGCCAGGATCAGGTCCTTGCTGTTTTTACAACTTTATTTTTTATCTCTTTGTGTGAACCTTAATCCTGGCATTGCCGACCTCTTTAATCCATACCTTGCCCTGGTCTCTCCACCTGGCCTTGGTCCATGCCACCCCCTACTCCAAAATCCCTCTCCCCACCATATAAATCTCACCTGTTTTTATTTTTTAAACAAAAAAAGAATAAAAATGACACAGAATTTCAAAATAAAATAATAAGAGATTAACAATGGCTAATAGACCATTCAAAGACCAGTGGTAGAGAGAACAAGGCCACACCAGTAAGCAAGCCCAGTCTGGGAACAGTGCCATGTGTGGGCTGCCACCAGACTGGGAACAGACAGACCCCAGCTCCTTCCGGCATGCAGGCTGACAAACAAGAAGTACCAATCTCTCCCCCGCTCCCCGCTGCCCCCATAAGCAACTGGCCTATCCAGAGAAATACAGGCTGTGATAATAGATATGGAGGTGAAATGCAATTGGATGCCTGTGGTGCTTTGTTATTTCACTAACGTTGCAGGTCTCGGGGCAGTGGTCTGATCATAGGTGCAGAGGAGAGTGGTACACAGTGTGACATCTGGGGGAGGGGGTCTGAGGGTTTCAGCCATTGTTTATTCCCTGTGGTCTTGTTTTGGAAGTCCTATATTGTTTCCCATGTTTTGTTGGGTTGGGTTTTATTCTCTTTTGTTTTGTTTGATCATGTCAAATCTGATGGCAGGAGCAGCTATTTCAAAGACAGCAAGATATACTATGGTAGCAATTTTGGATTTACTATTGGTTGTTTTGAAGTCCTTTACTGCATTCATTGTTTCGTTTTTATTGTTTCTATTCTATTCTGTTCTGTTTGATTTTTACTATGTCCGAAGTTATCTGCAGCTATTTTGAAGACATCAAAAGGCATTATGGTAACTATCACTTATTTTGTAATGTTTTGAAGTTCTGTATCTCTTACACTGGTTTGTTTTGATTGGTTTTATGCTGTTTTATCCTCTTTAAAATAAAAAATGGTTAATATATTGCATATTGTTATCTTCAAAGTAGTTGTTAGATTACAAGATGTAAGTATGAAAAAATGATCAATCAAACAATGAAAGCACAAACCATTCTTTTTGATAAGTAGAGATTAGTAGTATAATTATATATATATATAAAATCTTTTCCCTTGTTTCTTTTCTCCTGTTTTAAGAACATCACTCAGGGCACCCAGTCTATGAAATGTTTACTTACTTCTCAGGCCACAGATATGTCTCCCCTGAATTCTTGTAGCACTTTTTCTACTGTGCTTGATACTGATGGTTCTCATTGCACTGGTCCCCACCTGCCGATAATACTGTCAACTCTGGCTTCTTGTTCATATCTTACATCTGCAAATCAGCTGTGAGCTTCTGGAGGACAGAGCAAATATCAGCCCTCATGATAGCCCGTAACACTTAGACCAGAACAAGGTGCTGGTAAAGCCTGAGTAATGTTTCATTACTAAACATCGAACAGATCAAATTCAGGTGGAGGCTCCTGGGCTTATCAGTGCAGAAACAAAATACAAATGATTGTTCAAAAAAGAAATCTTCAGAATTTCTAGTCAAGCGTAAGTGATAGTTTAATTCTGTTGATAAAAGAACAATTCTAAAGTGCAAGCCATCACTCTAAAAATTATTGCAATTTTGAATTAAAATTCCAGTTAATTTCAAGCATACATGGGAGACACAGGAGGAGAGAAGAAAGAAAATAAAGTAGTTTGGCATTTCTTCTCATGTGAAAGCTTACATACCTAATAAGCTTTGTAAAAAATGATTGATTTATAGATGTTTCTTTAATGCTAGGAGAAGAAACACAGCACAGATATCTTTCAAATTAGCAGAAGACATGAAAGAAAATTATGCTTCATCTTTCCAGCAATCATCAAGAGAAGAAATCTGAAAAATTATTATGTAGTATATAGGAAACTTAAAACCAGTATATTAGTGACTCTAGATATGCCACTTGCTTAAGTTTGCTTAGATTATGCACTGAAAACTCAGATTTATAATCATAACATGAGACAGATTTGAAGTACTTAAAGTAAATGGACAGGCAGAGATAGATCCAGCAAGGATTAACTTTGAAAGTAGAAATGACAGTGTTACGGTTCGTATCTAGATGCCTCCCAGAAGTCTCATGTGCACAATAATCCAACAATATATGTTCAGCCTGATTGGCATACTAGACAGCTTATTATTAAAAAAAAAAAGGCTATTGGCCAGTCTGTCTCATTAATACACATGCAAAAATTATAAATAAATATTATTTAGCTAAATTTGGGGGGAAGGTTGGTTGTTTTTTTTCAGACAAGATCTCACTATGTAGGCCAGGCTGGCCTCAAGCTCACATCAATTCTCCTGCCTCAGCCTCCCTAGTGCTGGGATTACAGAAGTGTGCGCCACTCTTGGCTACCTAAATTTGATAGTGTAGGGAAATGAATAACACACTATAACCAAATTAAATATTAGGAACACAAGTTTGTATGATGTCAAAAATAAATTAATGTAAATAACAATATGCTAATCACTTAAAGAGAGAGAACAAATACCTACGTATTATAAAGAAATGTGATAAAAAATATTTTTAATTAAATATTTTACAAATAAAAATTGAGATCAATATATATACTTTTTATTCCTTATTAAAATGTATTAATACTAGAGATAGTAAATAATGAAATAAAGCCAAAAACAGTTTGCAAATGGGAAAAGGATCAAGACATGGAGGGAAAGAAAACAGAATGAAAAAGAATTGAGATGTGTTGTGAGCATGCACCCACTCCCACAAGGAATGTGATCATTATTACTGCAAACACATGTAATAAAAATAAAGATGAAACAAGGAAACAACAAAACAGGGGAGAGAAACATTGAAAACAAAAATTAAAATTATCATTTCTTCTATGTTATTATTTTTTTCCTGGCAAAAATCCAAAAGAGTGGAGTTGAAATTGATATGCCACTTAGACTGGGAGGATGGACGCGCGGTGAACAGCAGAGAAACAGCCCCTCTGACATTTGGCGTCCAGACGCTGGAGGAGAAGAAGGAGGGAAGCAGGTCCTCGGGACCCAGCAAGGATCTGAAGTGAGAATTGAAGTCCATGAGGAAAGCGAAGAGAGAGACTTCAACACAAAGGAAAGGGGTGGCAAGTAGCACTTTCTCCCTGAGCCCGGACTGACGGTGTGGGAGGGACAGTGCAAACCTGCAGATGTGTGGTGGCTACTGGTGACCCCAGAAATCTCCACAGAGAAATGTACAAGTGGGACAGAGCAGTGGACACAGCAGACTGCAGGGGCTGGTGAGTTATTCAGGTTCAGAGTCCCCCTGGAGAGGGCAATTGGCTGGGAGCCATCTTGGAGAGGGGACAACTGAGCTTGGAACTCAGCAGCTACAGCCCAGCTCCATCTAGTGGCTCCCAGTGACAGGGTCAAGGAGCCAAGTTCAAGCCACCCAGAGCCTCATGGAGTGCTGCTGACTGAACAGCTAGGTTCCAGGCTCACAATCAGAAACCAGCCTGAACTTCAGTGGAACTAAAAGTGCTGGCTGACTGGGATTACTGCCCTGCTGTAACTCTACAACTGGCTTGCTGGGGTTAATCAGCATAGCTCTGGACTCTGCCTGCCCAGTTCGTCTACTAGTGACAGCAGAGACAAGACCTGCAGTGGGCATGCTTTTTTTTTTTTTTTTCTGCTTTTGTTTTCCTTTTCTTCTTTTTTTAATGAACATAAACACAAAAATCCTCAATAAGATGCTGGCAAACAGAATGCAGCAAATCATCAAGAAGATTATTCACC
>RJWM01038193.1:0-16947 GCA_004363535.1 Dasyprocta punctata | reverse complement strand
AGTTTTCCTGATTCCATACCCTGCACATCCATGTGAAGAAGAGGCCATGGGAAAGAAACATATTTTCGAAGTTGCTTGTGCAGTCAGCCCTTGGTATCTCTGGGTTCTGCCCTGGTGGATTCAACCCACACCAACCAAAACTATTCAGGAATAAACTGTGCCTGTATTCAGCACCTGTTCCCAAGAATACAGCATAACCACTATGTGCATGGCGTTCAAATTCCCTTAGCTCTTAGCAGTGGTCTAGAAATAATTGGAAGAATACAGAGAGATGCGAGTCAGGCGCCATTTTATATAAGGGTCTTCAGCGCCCACAAACGCCAGTGTCCAGGGACCCCACCAGGGTTCCTATGCAATGGGGAGAAGAGGGATTTTAAAGGGAGAGAAAAACGGGCACAGCTCCAGGGGAAATGTGTCTGACTCCTTCATCATTCAGCCAGTAATACTCAGCATCCACTACATGCGCACACCAGGGCCGGCTTTCCCGTCGTTCAGTGAAGACTGAGTAGCAAGATCGTTTCCCCAGACAGACAGTGCGGTCCTGAGACAGAGCCTGGCGGATGTACAGTATGCAGTGGGAGGAGGGCCCTTTGCCTAGAATTGCTTTGTGCCAGGGCCCATGGGCCCTTCCGCCCAGGAAAGCCCACCTTGTGGGAGTCCTATGCTAAGTGTCGGTGCGGCTCAAAAAGTGCCTACTGCACTCCAGCTAGGGAAGGAATGGGTCTCCCGGAAGCAACTGAAATACAGCTGCACGGATGCCGGAATGGGGGATAAGTAGCCCTGGGTTCAAATCCCAGTTTTACTATGGCAATCTACATAACCTCACTAAATGTGAGTCTCGTTTGGGAAGGAATCACAGTTAGCGCCCCCTGCTGGACCCTCCTCATGGGTGCGTGCAGCAAGAGTAACCAGCCCCAGCTCCGTCCTCCTCCTTCACTTTCCGGCTCCTCCCCCAGCCGCAAGCTCCTCCCCCAGCCACAAGCTCCTCCCCCAGCCGCAAGCTCCTCCTGACTCCTTATGCACGATGAGACCATTGCATACTCTGTCCACTTTACTATTGAACCTAGAAAATAAACCTACTATAGATGAAGTTACAGAAACAAGCTAAAAGTCTCCATCACAGAGATCACAGTTTATGAATCATTATTTTCCCTACAGACAACACACAGCGCTGTGCTGGACCCCCGGCGACAGCGTGGTAAACGGTTCTTGCGTTCCTTCTGTAACTGAGCTGGTTTCCTTGGTCTGTGAGATGAACATCGCTTCTCTTCCCCAGAGAGAGCAGTGAAGGGGAAGACCCGGGAGCCCCGGTCCCGTCTCCATTCCTTGGGGGCCTCGAAAGGGACAAGTCAAAAGGCCCGGGTTGCCTCTGGCACTGTTTCTGGCTCGATTTCTAAAGGCAGACAAATCATTTTCCAGCATTTTCCAGCATATTCATAGCCCCTCCACGGAAACCCCTCAGAATTCAGTGGTGTCCAGCACTTTGTGTACACATGACTAGGATTCGTTCATCCCCCCCTTCGGCCTTAGTTCACGTGTCCCTTGTCACCTCCCCACTCCCTGCCACACCCAGGGCAGCGGACAGCCCCCTCCCCAGGCTCATGTGGGAAAAACACTTCCCTCCCACATCCCGCACTAACCCCAACCTGAAAGCTGGGGGTGCACGTGTGTACCCCCTTCCCTTATGGGGGAAGCCATTAGAGAAGATAAGTTCCTCCCACATGCTTGGCTTTGCTTAACGTGATCCCTTCCCACTGTCTCCCAGATAATGGCTTCCATAATTTATTGCTGCAATTAATTTCTGAGCATTTCAATAGACTCGGAGACATTTCTCAAACAGGCCTTGCCAAAAATACATTATTAGCCACTTGGACTGTAAGTTGGTTCTTTGGACTCTTCCATAATTAATCATCAGGACATGAAATCTTAATGGTTCACTTTTGTATGTCATAAAACTCTTGGACACAATAAATCTTGTGATCGAGGCCAAGTTATAATCCAATTTTGTCCAAAGTCTATTTCTCTAATTACAGAACATTATGGTGATGGCCTCTTTCTCAAAGTGTAGATTTGATGGATTGTATTTCATAGACAAAGGATATTATATACATTTAGCACAAATTAGATGGATTCAAAATGAAAAGTAAGTATTATTTTATTTAATCTTAACAATCCAGATTTCATCATCTTACAGACATGGAAACTAAAACCCAAAATATCTAAGCAATTTGTCCAAGGCAACTCAGTATGTGATAGCTGTGGGCTTAGACCCTAACTTGAATGATGTCAGAGATCCTATTTATGACCAGACTACTGTGTCACTGTCCCTTCTGTTATAGGACAAATTCTTGCCTCCTACATATCTTCTTTTCCAACCCTTTTAAATGACACATAAGGGTGCAAGTATAATATCTGCAGTAAAACTAGATCACAGTCAATGGTCTAGTTAAGCAACTGGATCTCTTACATAAAAATGCATAGGTCTATTTGTTATTATACATTTTACTAATAAAAGGACACATAGCATACAACTTCAAAGTAATAGTGAACGATGCGTGGTTCTGTCTCAGAACCCCACAGAGCCTATTGATTCTCGCAGAATGCTTTTGATTAATGTTTCGTCAGACCCTTGGGTCTGTAGCCAGACTGTGGCTCCAACGGAAATAGCAGCACAGACGCCCTCTTAGCTGAGCTGAATTATAGTTTTCAAATACAGGGCTAAAAGTCTATTTCCTCAATTTTCTGCTTTTCACACGGTAATGGCTACCAGCACCCCACACATTTGTTAAACTTCATCTGCTTTATTAGCATTTTTTCTATTACTTTCTTAATCGACAACTCATAAAACAGTAAGTCGAACTCTGTCTTGTAGAGTTTGCGAATTCCTGCGGTGTAATTACCATCCCATATTCTCAGCATACCAGGCTTCAGACTGCCTGTGTGTGCTTGACGTGGGGCTGAGGAGAGCTTTCCACGCACTGTACCCCCACCACAGGAGCGGGGGCCACACAGCCTTGACAGCATAGACCGAAGGAAAGCAGGGAGCAGTGACATCACAAGTATGTATTTACATAATTCTTTTTCTAGTAATGTCTCTGTGTAACAACCACATAACAGAATTCTTGGAAAGTTAACCGCTAGCTCTTGTAATCTAGTAGAAACCTATTCAACACACCACACACAGATATTTTAAAACTTTCTCCTCTAAGAAGCCTGACTTTAACTGCACTGACACAGGAATGATGTAGGACCTCCAAATGATACAGGGAAAACATTTTAACTTCCAACTTGCTAGATATCCACTGCACCAAGTCTGGGTTCCTCCAAAGTGAAGAATGAATTCTGAAGAACTGGTTAAGGTAGGGAATGTCATTGAAGAAAAGACAGCTCCTGCCTGAGAGGGACAGGAGATGCAGAAAGTAGGGTGCCAGGGAGCCCACTTCTCAAAGGCAGTTTATAGAGCAAAATCACAGGTGGGTATAAGGTGGGACAAAACTATGGGCAACCAATAAGATTCCAAGGATAGTCAGTTAGGTAATATTGAACCAATGGGCAATCAGAAGGTGGGACAAAACTATGGGCAACCAATAAGATTTCAAGTATAGTCGCTTAGGTAATAGTGAGCCAATGGGCGATCACAAGGTGGGACAAAACTATGGGTAACCAATAAGATTCCAAGTATAGTTGCTTAGGTAATATTGAGCCAATGGGCAATCACAAGGTGGGACAAAACTATGGGCAACCAATAAGATTCCAAGTATAGTTGCTTAGGTAATAGTGAGCCAATGGGCGATCACAAGGTGGGACAAAACTATGGGCAACCAATAAGATTTCAAGTATAGTCGCTTAGGTAATAGTGAGCCAATGGGCGATCACAAGGTGGGACAAAACTATGGGTAACCAATAAGATTCCAAGTATAGTTGCTTAGGTAATATTGAGCCAATGGGCAATCACAAGGTGAGACAAAACTATGGGCAACCAACAAGACTACTAATCGCTTAGGTAACATTGAGCCAATGGGAGAGCAAGGCAAGGGGTAAGTGTGCATGGGAAGAACAAGGACCTTTCCTGGAAGCGGTGGGTCAAGAAGGTCTTGGTCCCCAGCTCAGGCGACTAACAACTATTTAGAGTATTGCTCTTTATTGTTTCTCCCTGGGGAGGTATGTAGGTGTAGTCGTTTCATCTTTGTCTGGAGGCCTGGCCCTCAACGAATGCACCTCCAGCCACAGTTGTAATGTGTTCTCATCTTCCACACTCACTTGCTCGAGGGCCCAGCCCTGTCCGACTGCCTGTAATATTCCCACCTGACTCAGCTGTCCATGATAGCATGTAACGCTCTCTGGGCAGACGGTGCCGATCACACCGCTGGCCACCAGAGGGCGCACGCGCCAGCCGCCTCCGCCGGGGAGAAGGTTTATTCACTCAGTGCGGGAAAGGTTTAGAAGGACCCGTCTTGGCCCTTTCGTTTACAGGCAGGAAACTTCCAGCAGCATGTGAGGATATCCGAGTACTTCAACAGGAGGGTGAATCTCCATTTTCCCTCTCATTTTTCAGTAATAATAACACTGACAACTCAAGGCGCGCATCGCCAAAGCTTGGCAGTGCGTGACCCGTGAGCAATCAGCCCCCCACCCCACCCCGTGGGCGAGCCTTTCAGCCCGCGGCCGCCTGTCTCCCGCGCTCTGGCCGAGCCATCGCTATGATCCCGCCTTTAGCAAGCAGCAGAAGCAAGACTCCATTGCCAGAAATTCACCCGCAGACTCGCTTGCTTTCCATTATTGCAAATGCATAGTAAAATCTCTGCGTGACAGGACTTCGCCGCCCGTGTGAGCCCACGGCTCGCCTGGGAAGCGCGTCCAGCTCCCCGGGACCCGTCACTTTGGAGAACCGTGGTCACCTAAGCGAGGAGCAGCAAATCGCTCGGGCGTCGGTGATCGCCACTGGGTGTAGTTGAGGTTTGACATCTCCAGGGAGTTTTGCAGCCGGGGCAGGAGGAAACCTGCTCGTGGCCCTGAGGGAGGTTAGGGTTTAGCAGGTATAGATTTGTCCCCACACTCTCTGAGACACACACAGTAAATACACTAAATACACAAAGCTCTCTTTATGTCAGTGGAACCTCAACAAAGTGATGTGAAAGGATGGGCCACGGTTAAAGCAATGTTCAAACACAGTGCAAGCGTCTATGTGAGCTGGGCTCTCCTCCGTCTCCACCATCCCTCCTACCCCAGGACCTTTGCACTTGCTCTTCCTCTGTCAGGACTCTTCTTGCCCAGGTGGCTATGTGATTCCCTCTGTCTCTTTCCTCTGATTTTTCTGACTTCATCACCTAACCAGAGACCCCTCTGTGGACCCCTCTGCCAAACAGCCTGACCCCCACTCCCCCAGCTCTCTGCCGTCCCTTTACCTTCCTTATCTTTGCAAACCTTGTCTCGCGATGATTTTCTTACTCGTACTTTTATCTATGTATTTTCTATCCCCTGCCAGTGCAATGGGAAGTCAAGGCAAGGGCAGCTTCCCTGGTCAGTGTTACATCCTCTGACACCTACCACTGCCCACGCATTTCAAAGGTCCCCGTGCCTGACTTGCTCCGTGATAAGTCAATGAATAAAAACTAGATGGATGTTCTTTCCCACAGCCCCTGCAGCGGACGGAACAGACCCCTCCAACACGGTAAATGGCTGTTCCCGTTGAATTACAGGAGGCCCGCCTCCTTGAATACCCCTTCCTGCGAATCAAGGCCTGGGTCCCCTGCAGAGGCCGCGGTGGCTTTGGGGAGGCCGACATTGTATTTCCCAGGGCGAGTCAGCCACAGGAGCACCCAGGTGGCCCCTGGAAAGCTCCGAGGGCGATAAAATGGGGGGAAATAGTTTAATGCTTTCCAACATGGTGCCTTCAGCACCCATCAGGCGGCCTACGCTTTTGGTGACGTCGTTAAAATAGACAAAGACGCAGCCTTCAGTCCCACTCGGCTCCTGAGGGACCTCGTGCGCGCGTTTCCGAGCTTTCCCAGTGTCAGGAACACCCAACGCTTCTGTTTGCTCTTGGTGTTTGGAATTCATATAAAGAAGTCGATCCTCCTCATTTGAAAGTGTTTTCATGTCAACAAAGAGCAACCAGTAGTATAAATAATAGAGATTAGCGTAGATGTTGAAATGTTTTTGAAACAACAGAAGAGAGAATTTGGGGAAAGATGTGAACTTATCCCTACTTTCTGTTTCTCTGTTTCCTCTTTTGCAGTCCAGTTTTTGCTGTCATCTGTTTGTTTCTTTTTTGTAAGAAATCTTTTTTTTGTCTCTGACTCGTACTCTGAGTAATATTTTGGCCATTTTTTTAAAATTACGGTATACCACATATTAACTATTGTTATTCTCTATTTTGCTACAAAATTTTGGGTTTTTTTTATAGAAGTAAAAGAGTGATTTTTAATATTGTCTTTATGAATCTCACTATATGTTACATTAAAATAAAAAACGTTTTCCAAACTGCAGCTATAATAGGAAGAATGGGGATTTCAGTCCATGAAGTCATTATTTTAGAGCTGGGCGGTCCATTGAAGTCCTGCAGACCAGTGTATGTTGCGTCATGTTGCACTGTGTTGTGTTGTGTTGTGTTGTGTCACTTGGTGCTGTGTGGAGCCGGCTCGTCCTCCCATCAGAAGCCATCTAAGGAGCAAAATGGTTTGTGATTGGGGATTGGTCTTATCATACGCATCATAGTGACCAGCTGTGCATCACGGTGACCAGTCATTTTCTAGGAGACAGAAGCAACCAGAACTGCAGCAGGAACTGTTACCTGGACAACTAGAAAACTGAAGTATACTGGCTGGGGGCAGGGAACCTTCTGCTATAGGTGGGGAGCAAGAGGCCAGCCTCTCAATCCCCAGATTCCTGAGGTTCCCAAGGGTAAGTCTGGTGCAGAGTTTAATTACTTCAGACAAATACCAAGGAATGGGATGCTGAACCATATGGTAGCTCTCTTTTTAGTTCTTTGAGGAAACTTTATACTGATTTTCATGGTGCCTGTACTAATTCACATCCCCACCAGAAGCATAAAGGATTTCTTTCCCCACACACATCATCCCCACCAATTTTTCATTTTCTGTATTTTTTTATGATAGCAATGCTGACTGGGGTGAGATGAAATCTCAGGGTAGTTTCAATTTTCATTTTTCTACAAGTTAAAATATTTTATCATCTATTTATCATATGAACACTTTTATCACGCATTGATTGGTCGGTTGTACTTATTCTGAGAAGTGTTCATTCAATTCACTTGCCCATTGATTAACTGAGCTATTTGATTTTTTTGGTGTGTTTTGAATTCTTTCTGTATTTTAGATATTAATCCTCTGTCAGGACAGTAGCTGGAAAGATCTTCTCTCATTCTGTCACCTGTCTCCCTCCTCTGTTAGTGGTTTCCCTTGCTGCATGGAAGATTTTAAATTCGAGACATCCCCTTTTCTGGATTCTTCCTCCCAGATCTTGTCCTGTTTAAATTCTATTCAAGCACTCTTTACTTGTGCCTATGGCTTCAAGCGTTTCCCCTGTTTTTTTCTAGCAGTTTCAAAATTTCAAGTTTTGCACTTAAGACCTAAATACAAGGGATAAAATCTCTTTTGAATTGATTTGGGGGGGTGGGTAAGAGATAAGGGTTTTAATCTTCCACAAATAGACAGCCAGGTTTCCTTGTGCCATTTGTTAAAGAGGCAATCTCTTTTCCAACATATGTCTCTTACTCCTTTCTCCAGAATCAAATGATTGTAGCCATGTAAGTTTGTTTCTTTGTCCTCTATTTTATTCTGCTGGTATAGATGTCTATTTGTGCCAGTGCCATGCTGTTTCTGTTACTATGGTTTTATAGTATAATTTGAAATCTGATATTGTGATGTATCCAGTCTTGCTTTTTTGGCTTAGGATTGCTTTAGTTTTTCTGAGTCCTTTATGTTCCCACATGAATTTTAGGATTATTCTTTTCTAATTCTGTGAAGAATGTCATTCAGGTTTTGGTTACATCGGTTCTACAGATTGCTTTTGGTATTGTATCCATTGTAACAGTATTAATACTGCCTATCTATAAGCAGTCCTCTAGTGTCTTCAATATTGTTCTTCACTGTTCTATAATTTTTATTGTAGAAGTCTTTCACTTTCTTAGGCTGATTTCTAGCTATTTTTTTCCTTTGATGCTATAGTGAATGGCACTGTTTTATTGATTTATTTCTTAGCTAGCTCACTATTGATGTACAGAGAAGCTATTAGTTTTTTTTAAGCAAAACAAAAAAAGAATAAAAATGATACAGAATTTCAAAAACAAAGCAGAGAATTAACATTAGTTAATATATTGCATATTGTTGTCTTAGAAGTCGTTGTTCAGGTTATAGAATCTAGGCACAAAAGTGATCAAACAATGACAGCAAAAACTGTTCTTTTTGATGAACTAACAAAGATTAGTAGTATAGTTATCTATATAGCATACATATACATATATACATTTACATGTGTTTACCAATGTACATGTAATATTTTCCTTTCTTCCTTTTTCCTTCCCCCTATTCTAATTTCTCTGTCCTTTTGAGCACTTTCTTTCCCTTTCATTATTTCACTATCTGTTGTATATTTAGGATCTTATTCCTCTTTCAGATTTTTATTTTTTACTATTTTTATACTAGGGAGAGAATATAATATTCATAAATATGAGTTTCATTTATTTCACCTATGAATATGGTCTCAAGTTGCCTCCATTTACCTATAAAAGACTCAAGATCATCCTTTTTATAGCTGAATAATATTCCATTGTATAAAAATACCACATCTTTTTTACCCATTCTGTGGTTGATGGGCATTTTGGTTGTTTCCAAGATTTAGCTATTACAAATTGTGCTGCTATAAACGTGGGTGCACATATATTGCTGTGGCATGATGTTTTCAATTTTTCTGGGAAAATACCCAGAAGGGGAATAACTGGTTTAAATGGGACTTCCAATCCTAGTTTTTTGAGGAATCTCCACACTGATTTCCACAGTGGTTGCACCAATCTACATTCCCACCAGCAGTGGTGAGGTATTCCTTTTTCCCCACAACTCTGCCAACATTTGGCATCAGTTGATTTCTTGATGGCAGCTATTCTTTAATTTGCATTTCTCAAATGACCAGTAATGTTGAGCATGTCTTTATGTATTTATTTGCCATTTGTATTTCTTCCTGTGAAAAGTGTATCTTCATCTCAGATACCCATTTTCAGACTGGGTCTTTGAATTTGGGGGGCCTGATGTTTTTCAATTCTTTATATGTTCCTTTGTCTGAGGGACGGCTGGCTAAAATTCTTTCCCATTCTGTGAGCTTTCTCTTCACTCAGTTGGTGATTTCTGTTGAAGTACAAAAACTTTTTAATAAGAAGAGATCCCAGTTGTTGATTCTTTGAAGTACTTCCTGTGCAATTTGCGTTTTGATCATGAACTCTTTGCCTACCCCTATGTCTTCAAGATTTCTACCTACTTTGTCTTCTAGAAGATTTAGTGTTTCTGTTTTAATATTTAGATTTTTGATCCATTTTGACTTTAGTTTAGTGCACGGTGATAAACATGGGTCTAGTTTCAGTCTTCAGCACGTGGAAAGACAATTTTTCCAGCAACATTTATTAAAGAGACTATCTTTCTTTCAGTGAACATGGTTAGGCCCTTTGTCAAAGATAAGGTGGCTAAGTGTATTTGTAGTTGTGTCTGCATCTTCTAATCTGTCCGATTCATCCTCAGGTCTGTTTTTTCGTCAGTACCACGCTGATTTTATCACTGTAGATTTGTAGTGTAATTTCAAGTCAGAGATAGTGACGCCTCCTGCCTTGCCTTTGTTGTCCAGGATTGCCTTTGCTATTCTAGTTTTCCTCTGTTTCCAAATGAATTTTAGGAATGTCTTCTCTAAATCTGTAAGGTATGTTAATGGGATTTTGATTGGAATTGCATTAAATCTGTATAACAGTTTTGCGAGTATGGCCATTTTCACAATTTTGGTTCTCCCTAACCAAGAGCAAGGGATATCTTTCCATTTTATAACATCCTCTTCAATCTCCTTTTTTAGAGTACTATAGTTTTCAACATATAGGTCTCTTACATCCTTTGTTAGGTTGATTACTAAGTATTTCATTGTTTTGGATGCTATTTTGAAAGGTGTCATTTCCATAATTTCTCTCTTAGTGAGTTTGCTGTTCGTGTACAGGAATGCTATTAATTTTTGAGTGTTGACTTTGTATCCAGCTACATTGCTGAATTTGCTTATTAACTCTAGTAGTCTTTTGATAGAGTTTTTGGGATCTTCTATGTAGAGTATCATGTCATCTGCAAATAGTGATAATTTAACTTCTTCCCTTCCTATCCTTATTCCTTTTATTTCTTTCTATTGTCTAACTGCTCTGGCTAATGTTTCCAGAACTATATTGAATAGGAGTGGTGACAGTGGACATCCTTGTCTTGTTCCTGATTTTAGAGTGAAAGTTTTCAGTTTTTGTCCATTTAGTATAATGTTGGCTGTTGGTTTGTCATAGATGGCATTTATCAGATTGAGGTAAATAGCATCTATTCCAAGTTTCTGTAGGGATTTTATCATGAACAAGTGTTGAACTTTATCAAAAGCTTTTTCTGTATCTATTGATGATTATGTGATTTTTGTCTTTCATTCTGTTGATGTGGTGTATTACATTTATTGATTTGCATATGTTAAACCATCCCTGCATTCCTGGGATAAATCCCACTTGGTCATGATATATAATCCTCTTGATGATTTGCTGCATTCTGTTTGCCAGTATTTTATTGAGAATTTTTACAACTATGCTCATTAGGGAGATTGGCCTATACTTCTCCTTTTTGGTTGGGTCTTTCTCTGGTTTTGGTATCAGAGTAATACTTGCCTCCAGGAATGAGTTAGGAAGAATTGCTTCCCTTTCAATTTCAGTGAAAAGTTTGAGTATTGGCATTAAATCTTCTCTAAATTTCTTATAGAATTCAGCTGTGAATCCATCAGGACAAGGGCTTTTCTTTGTTGGTCAGTTTTTAATTACATTTTCAAATTCAGTAGCTGATATTGGGTTATTCAAAATTGTTATAGCTTCTTGATTCAGCTTTGGTAATTCATATGTTTCTAGAAATCTGTCCATTTCCTCTGTGTTTTCCACTCTATGTGAGTAAAGGTTTTCAAAGTAGGTATTTGTGATCTTCTGAATTTTCACGGGATGTGTAGTAATTTCTCCCTTTTCATTCCTTATTGCATGAATTTGAGTGTTTTCTTTCTGTTTCTTCATAAGATTGACTAGAGGTTTATCAGTGTTGTTTATTCTCTCAAAGAACCAGCTTTTTGATTCATTAATTTTTTGTATTGTTTTCTTAGTCTCAATTGCATTAATTTCTCCTCTGATCTTTATAATTTCCTCTCTTCTATGAGGTTTGGGCTTGACTTGCTCTTCTTTTTCTAGAAGCTTGAGGTGTAGCATTAGTTTGTTTATTTGTGCTTATTCTGTTTTCCTGATGTGACAATTCATTGCCATATATTTCCCTCTTAGGATGACTTTCATTATGTCCCACAGGTGTCAGTATGCCATATCTACATTTTCATTGAATTGTACATATTGTTTAATTTCTTCTTTAATTTCACCTGTAACCCACTGGTTGTTCAGGAGGTTGTTATTCAATTTCCATGTATTTATGTAGGTTTTACAGTTTCTTTTGCAATTAATTTCCAGTTACAGTGCACTATCGTCAGATAATATGCATGGGATAATTTCAATCCCTTTGCATTTACTTAAGGATGTTCTATGGGCTAATATAAGATCTACCTTAGAGAATGTCCCGTGTGCAGCTGAGAAGAATGTTTATTCTGATGTGACTGGGTGGAACATTCTGTAAACATCTGCTAGGCCCATTTGTTCACAGGTTTGATTCAGTTCTGTTATTTCTTTGCCAAATTTTTGTGTAGTTGATCTATCTCTTTGTGACAGTGGGGTATTAAGGTCCCCTATTACAATTGTGTTATTGCGTATTTGGTTTTTCATATCTATTAGTCTTTGTCTTATATAGTTGGGTGCTCCTATATTTGGTGCAAATATATTTATGTTGTTAGCTCTTCCTCTTGAATTTTTCCAGTAACAAGTATGTAGTTACCTTCTTAATCTCTTTTGATCATTTCTGAAGTTCACATTGTCTGCAGATAAAATAGCTACCCCTGCTTTTTTCTGTGTTGCTGTTGCATGGAATATTGTTTTCCGTCCTTTCACTTTTAGTCTATGAGTTTCTCTTTGAGTCAGATGTGTTTCCTGTATACAGCATATTGTTGAATCCTGTTTCTTGATTCATTCTGTCAACCTATTTCTTTTCATTGGTGAATCGAGGCCATTTACATTGATGGATATAATTGATATGTACTGACTCAACTTTGTCATGTTATTTTCCTGGTTTTGGTTTCCTGCTTTTCCCCCTTGTTTCACTGCTTGCCCTGTCTGGTGGTTTCTTTCTGTTATTGTTCTGGAAATTGTAGTCATTTTTATCTCTATTTAGTATGTCTTTCAGTACTCTTTCTAGGGTTGGTTTGGTGGACATGAATTTCTTCAGTTATTCTTTCTCATGGAAGTATCTTATTTCTCCATTAATTTTCAAAGAAGGTTTTGCAGGGTACATCAATCTGGGTTGAAAGCTGTTTTCCTTCAGGGCTTGAAACACTTTGCTCCAAGCTTGTCTTGACTTGAGGGTTTGTGCTGAGAAGTCTGCCATGGTTCTAATAGGCTTTCCTTGATAGGCGAGTTGTGTCTTTTCTCTAACAACTTTTAGTACTCTGTTTTTATGCTGGATTTCTGGGATCTTAATTATTATATGTCTGGGTGTAGATTTATTTTGGTTATGACTCTTTTGTGTTCTGTATACCTCACTTATCTGTATATCTGATTCTTTTCCCATGTTTGGGGAATTTTCTGCTATTACTTCCGTGAATAGTTAATCAATATCATTTGCATTGACTCCTGCATCTTCATTGATGCCTATTAATCGTATATTGTCCCTCTTTGCATCATCTTGAAGCCATTGAATTGTCATTTCGTGCTTGTTATTTTCAGAAATTCTTTCCTTTCATAATCACTAGCTGTGATCCTGTCGTCAAGGTCTGAAATTCTATCCTCAGCTTCATTCAAACAGTTTCAAGAGCTTTCAATAGAAATTTTTATTTCCTGGATATCTCTTTGAATTTGTTTCATGTATTCTACTTCTTTTCTATATTATTCATTCAAGGTTTCCATCATTTTCCCATGCTCCTGTACCTTTTATCTATATCTTCTCTAGCTATCCTGAGCAACTCCTTTATTAAGGTTGTCACTTCTTCCTTTACATGAGAGATTATTTCTAATATGATTTCCTCTATAGCCTCATGAATTTCTTTATTTCACTTGCTGTCTTTTCAGAAATTTCAGGTGTATGACTACTAATGTCCTCTAGTTCAATGTCCCCTGTAGTTGTGCCTGATGGACTGGATGTTTGAGACTGCATTTGGCTTTTTCATTTTGTCATTTTCAACTCCTGGGTTAATATTTTGGTCTTTCCAATTCCACTAGCCTCAGTTGTCCATCATGCGTGTCTTAGGGTCCTACTGTGTGGTTGGTATTTGTCCAATTGCTGGGTCCCACAATGAAGGGTGTGGCCAGTCACCTGAGTTCCTCCTGCAGGGCCTGCTGGGTGAGTCCTATATTCTTCCTAGGCTGACTAACCTAGAAGTATTGAACCCTTAATTCCTATTGTTACTACAGCTTCAGGCTGATCCAGGCCACCAGATCTACCTGACTACAGTGTGCACCTCAGCTGTGACCCTACTATGTCACAGGTGTCTCCTAGGCCCTTTTGATTTCCTCTGCTTTGGAGGACAGTTTGTTGGCACTCTCCTCAACCCACCTGGTGTTCTCTGTATGGAAGAAGGACTCAGCCACACTCTTGCCAGACTCACCAAGGAGCTACAGCTCGGTGGTGGGGGGTGGTACTCGCCTATCAAGGAAAGCCTATTAGAACCATGGCAGACTTCTCAGCACAAAGGGTACTGTTGCTCCCCTTTACCCACTGAGGTCCTCTATTTGAGGGGGAAACTCACCACACTGTCACAAGCTCGCTAAGGTCCTCTGTGTGGGTGAAGGGTTGCTGAGGCTCCAACCAGCGCACCAAGGTTCTGCAAGCAGTGAAAGGGGTCACTAGTTCTCCGTGGGCTGTTGTGGTCTTTTGGGTGGGGGGCAGGATGACTGACGATCCCGCTGGTCTCCAAGGTCGTGGGGCAGGAGAAGGGGAGAGCAGTGATCCCGCTGGCCCCCTGGTCCATGGGGCGAGGAGGCGGGGCAGTTGAGGATCCCAGCAGCCCCTAGGTCCTTGCTATTAATTTTTTTAATGTTGATTTTGTACCCTGAGGAACTTGAACTAATATATACATGTGCATATAATGAAATGTATGCATAATTGAATATATTAGTAAATATCCCTTAATCAATGTAATTTTACTCATCATTTCTTGATAAATATATTTTCCCTATTTAATATTAAATGTTATAACTAAGCGTATACAAATGTTAATTTTAAACAGTGGCCAGTGATTAGGAGGTGGCCTTAGTTATCACATTACATATGATAAAATCTTAATTCTGCCCTTTATTAGCTGGTCACTATAGGTGAAATATTTAATTTCCCCATTCCTTAATTTCTTTATTCACAGAACAAGCATGAAGTTTAATAAAACCACAAAATCAAAATGTTTAGTATCATACTGGGCACCTAATAGATCTTTTAAAAATATTAATCAGAATCATAAGGAGGAATCATTTCCATTTAAGCAAATGTAAGAATAGTGTTTGACAATGTTTTCCATAAATTCATGGTATTCCCTCTTATGTTTTAGGGAACAAATCCATACAGGGAAACAAGGTAAGAGAAATAATAAAAGCATGTTTGTTATTCTTTTCTTTAAAATCAGTATTGTGGATCAGGTGAAGGCTTAACTATGACTTGAAAAATATGCCCCAGAAGCTTGATCATAATTCATTATTTCATTTGTAAGCCAAAAACAATGTAGCCATTAGCACTGCTCAAAAAACAACAAATTTGATTTCTGATTGTTTTTTTTTTACAGACCCCTATACCACCTCCTAGGTAAGACATTTAAAATCATAAATGGTTTTTTGCTATTTACATAAGTGATGTGTGCCAGAACTTGAAAAGAAGAAATATAAACATCTGACACTGAAAAAACTAATACAAGTTGACCCATGACGAGCTTTCATTCATCTATTTAGTCATTTGATCATTCACATTTAACTATTCAATATACCCTCACTCATTATCTTTCTTGCTTTTGTTCTTTCTTTTAAAAGAAACATAAGAAAGATTTACTAGAGATAGATGTGGAATACATTCAAGAGCAGAGTGCAGGTGCTCAAAGAAATGAGGCACCTCATTTCCTTTTTTATGGAAAAAGAAAACAAAATTTCACAAAATAATAAGAGAATGACCATAGTTAATACACTGCACATAACTGTCTTCAAAGTAGTTACTCTGAATACAAAACATGAACAAAAAAAGATTCTCTCTTACAAGAAAGAAACAGATAATAGCACAAAACCTTCTTTTCAATGAACTAAGAGAAACTAGTAGTATAAATGTTGCAAATTAACATATATATTAAAATATTTTGAAACAATCAAATAGGTAATTTAGAGAGTTATTCGAACTCCCTATGGCCTATTTATCTATCGTCTATTTTGCATATATATATTTTTTTTTTTGAGTTTCTCAAGTAAGAGGAACCAGGTGATATTTAAGCTTGTGGGTCTGATTTATTTCACTTAACATTATGTTCTCAAGTTGCATCCATTTACCCATGAATTCCTCAGCTTTACCTTTCTATATGGCAGAACAGTACTCCATTGTGTGTAACACCACCTGGTCTTTAACTGTTCATCTGCTGATAGACATATATGCTGTGTCCAAGAGCTAGCTAATATAAATTGTGCTGCTATAAACATGGATATGCATGGATCCTTGTAACATGATAATTTTCACTCTTTTGGTAGATACCTAGTAGGGTGATAGCTGGGTCAAATGAAATTTCTATTTCTTTAAGCTTTTTTGTGATGTTGTAACTTGTGCCTTTACAATTTTACTTTTGAATTGTTCATTGCTCGTATATAGGCCAACGCTAGATTTCTGTATATGGCTCTGTGACCTTGTACCATGACCCTGCTAAACCTGCTTGTCTGTTCCATTGGTTTTTATGTAGATTCTTTGTAAATAAAAAAAAGAGAAATTTCTATTTCTACTTTTAAGTGTTTTGAGGATTTTCATGGTGGTTGTATTAGTTTACATTCCCACCAACAATTCCTGCCTTTTTCTCTCCCTTCTTTCAGCAAAGAAACTGGCCAGATCATTGATGGGTATATACTCATATTCAAATTCAGAAGAGACTGGGCTGGCCCTATCTATCTCTCTGTATATCAACCAGTCAGTGATCAGAGAGTCAGTGCCTATGTAAGAGGCTCACAATGTATAAACACGTGTTCATATAAGCACATATATTTATATGTAATACATGCATAATATTATAAATAATAATATACTACACATAGATATGGAGACAAGAGCAGCAGGGGCCCCTTGGGCTGCTCTCCCGCGGCCTGCGTGTGCCTCTGTCACTCGTTCCTTCAGCTCTCTCTCTTCCCTCCCTCGGAAGCGTCTTAAGCCAAGCAGCGTCCATTTCCCTTCTGCAGCCTCAGCCTCTCCCGCGGTGCCGGATCCGCTCTCTGAATGAGTGGGCAGACTAAACTGGTGAAGGAATTGCGATTTGGTCTTCGTTCACTTCCAAACATTTCCGTATTTCCTTGGGGAGCTTTAAAAGTTCCACTCGTTCAGCCTGTGATGAACAGAAGGCTGTTGTTCTCTTTTCCCCAGGCCC
>RJWM01038192.1:0-16889 GCA_004363535.1 Dasyprocta punctata | reverse complement strand
TACACATGGGCTTTCAAATCCTTGGTCCCTGTTTGTGGTTTGTAAGGTTGTACTTTTACCTGTGTTTTTCATGGGACAAAAGTTTTACATTTTTAGTAAATTCTAGGTTATTTTATTCTTACATAGATTATACTTTTGGTATTATATGTAAAAAGCTATCGAACCAAATTCACCTAGATTTTCTTTCTTTTCTCCAAGTATTTTTCCTTTTAGAGGTAATTTTATGATAATTTTGTGTTTGTTTTGTCTGCATATAAGATTTGTGTGGAGGATAATTTATTTTGCATATTTCAGTGAAGATTCTGAATTTAGAATTCCATCTAATCCATTTCCTTTATATCTGGAAATCATGAGGGCCTGAGTGATTTCACTACAAATCCTCCTCTTTGCTCTGCCTGTGTGGATAAGGGTCCCTCCCTGAAAGACCCCTCCCTCAGGCATATTGGCTGCTCATCCTAACTGGGTGGTGGTGAGGATACAGCATTGCGCCAGCCCGTGGGATTACTCAGGCAGACCAATCACACCCACCAGAAAGAACCAGGAGTTTTCCCGTTCTTGCTGTATGCACCCTGCTTCTCCAACCTCCACACACTTACGCTTCTCCAAGTGCAACCCCTTCGGAACCGTGCATGGGTCCATGTCCTGTGTGCCGAGGCTGTGAGCACTTATAATTGAGGAATTCCTGTCAGCCTCTCCTGTCTAGGGTTGTGTGACTTGGGGTGGGCAAAGCCAAAATGCTGAGCTGGGAGATCTTCTTCACAGTGGGGTGAAGCCAAGATCATCAAATCATGGGGCATCATACTGTTCCAGCGTCATCCTTTCCCCATGAGATTATTTTCTTACCCTACTGAAAATATCAGTTGGCTACATTGCTGTGCATCTGTTTCCGGTTTGGATCCATTGATTTCCTTTCCTGTGCTTTTGCCAGTACCACATCATCTTGGTTTCTGCACCTTCATAATAAATCTTCTTTTTCCATTCTAGATGAATCTCAGGATTCATCTAGGATTGTCAATATCTACAAAATAACTTGTTGAGCTTTTGCTTTATATTATACTTAATCTATCAAGTTGGGAAATAGCAAACATCTTAACCTCATTCCAGCTGTAAACATGGAGAATCTCTCCATTTATTTAGAATTCTGATCTTTTTCCTTAATGTTTTAAATTTTCTAAGCATAGATCCTCCTCTGTAAATATACTGTTAGTATTACAGCTAACCACTGCGTTTTAAAGTGCTAATATAATTAATATTTTTATAATTTTAAATTCCAATTGCTCATTGCTGGTACATAGGAAAACAATTGCCTTTTCAAAAATGTTGACCCTGTATCCATTGATCTTGCTAAAATTTTGCATTGTTTTTACAGATTTTTGGTGCTTTCCTTTGTAACAATCATGGTATCTTCCATTTTATTCTCTTTTTCAATCTAGCTATCTTTCTTGTCTATATTTGCAAGCTGTCTATTTCATATATGTTACCTTTTGCTTGCCAAGCCAATATGATCTAAATACTAGTGAGAACAATCCTACCTTGTTCCTGGCTTTAGGAAGGAATCAGTTTTTTGCCATTAAGACTAATACTAAATATAGATTTTTGGTGATGATTTCAAGGCCAAGAAATTCACTAGCGTGCTACCTTGTTGCATTTCCATCTCTCTGTGTGGGAGGTGACATGGTTTTGAAATTGTCCTTGCATAATCTTGCTGGTATGGTGGATTGAACTGATTGATTTTGGACAGTTGAACCAGGGTTGCGTTGCTGTAATCTGTCTCAGGTGGTCATAGAGCATAATTATGCTTGCATTGTTGTTTTTAACTTGTTATTTTTTCCTCTCTTTGTTTTTTTCTTTCTGTTTCTCTCTCTCTCCACCCTTCTCCCTCTCCCTCTCCCTTGGCCCCCGCCCCTTGTGGTGCTGAGAGTGAGAACCAGGGCCTTGAGCATGCTAGGCAAACATCCTACCCCTGAGCTACATCCTCAGCCCTTTCGAGGTTGGCTCTAAGTTGCATACACTGGGCTTGAATTTGTGACCTTCTTGCTTTAGCCTCTCTAGTGACTGGGGTTACAGACACACACCGTGGCACCCAGAAACACGCTAATATTTTGCTGAGGAGTTTTACAACTCTGTGTATGTTAGACAGTGGCTTTCAATTTTCTTTCCTCATAGTTACCTGAGTGGCTTTTGATTTCCTCTCTTTTGATGGGAGAGTGGAGATTTTTTGGAGGCATTTCATTTCCCTATCTTCTCATGTTTCTATATTTTTTGTCATTTATTCGTTTGTTGTGTTGAGGCTTGTGGATTGCTTACAGACAAAAGATTTACTGCTAGTATGGATATGTCTTTAGTTGATGTCTGGCTTTCAGTGATATCCACTGGACATGGCTAACCACTGGCCTTTGTATCTGTCCCTGAATCCAGCCATCTCTATTTATTTGAGAAGGGAGGCTGCAGTATATTTTTTGGTCCAGTACCCTGTTCTCCAGGAATGGTCTGCAGTGTTGTTAATGATGTAAAAATAACCCACATATTAATATCCAGACAAAACCAGCTAATATCTATGTAATAACTATGTCACATTGTCTACGGTAAAATCGATGACAATAACAGCATCAAAGACAAATTGAAGACTGACACACCCTATGAACTAATAATATATGACCATTAACTATTGAAAAGAGACCTATAATTATAGTCCGACCCTGAGACGAGCCAAATATTGACCTAAAGTAAATATATACTATTGGACAACTTTACCTTCACTCACTGTAGAGCAGTGCACAACAATACTAGCTTGGTGCTCACTAGTCATCTAAAGGTCCATAAAGCTTAATCATCACACAAGCAAAGCAAAGGGGGTTGGAAACTGGAAATGAAAAAAGCAAAATCTAAAAATTATTCAATGAAGTGAGTAGGGATGAGAAAGAGAGAAAAAAGAGACAAAGATGAGACGGGGGTCCCTCTGAGGAGGAAAAGATATCAATAGTGTTATTAAACAGTCACAGAAAACAGCAAACAAGAAAAAGAAAAGAAAAATAGAGATCAAAATCCTGGAAATAAAAGAAAGATAAATAGGATGAAGGAAAATGTTAAAAGGAGGAAAGAAAGAAAATAAGAAAGGGAGAAACAGTCCAACACATACAAAAACTGGTGAAGGAAAGAGAGAAACAACAAATTCTTTAACTTTTAAAAATATTGAGTCAAAGACAGTTCTTGGCTTTTATTTTTTTTTGTACTGGGAACTGAACTCATGAGCTTGCACTTGCCAGGCAGGTGCTGCGCTGCTGAACTATATCCCTGACCAGTCTTTGTTTTTTAAAGAGTAATTTGGTTCCAAAATCTGTCCTGGAATCCCACAGTCACATGGCGGTTTTCCCCAGCTGGCGTGTGATGTGCGCCCCGCAGCAGGGCCTCCTCCGTTTGCCCGGGGCTGTGCTCGTTACTCAGGCGGACGCGTGGCCTTGCTCGTGTGGGTAGCAGGGTGGAGCAGTCGGCCCTGAGGGTCTGTGCTGGATGTGGCTGTGGGATGGAGTTTCAAGCTGACCGTCGGACTTGATGTCAGCACTTGCTGTGCCTGGTTTCTCACTATGGAGGCAGGGCCCACGTCCTTCCTAGCCGGATGCTAAATTCTCACATGACCGTTGTTTAAGCCATGGTCTCTCCTGGCTGTGTCCTCCCCAGTCACTTTGAGGGGTGACACTGGAATCCCTCATGCTGCTGGGCAGGTCTGTGCTTCATCCCTTGGTCTGCTGGCCCTCCAGGACTACGTTTTCTTGCCAGGCATTGGCTCTAGCTGGGCTGGGATTAGTCGGGTCGTCTGCACCTCTTCTGCCCTGTGTCGGGGGAGGCACACCATGCAGCCCTCTTGGAGTTGGCGGCCAGCTGCTCCAGGTAGCAGCCTGCCGTGTTGTCTCCTCTTACGGCCTCAGTTCTGGTCTCGTCCGAGATCAGGTCAGCTGCTTGGTCAGGGCTTGTGCTGCCCGCTGCACACGGAGCCGGTCTGGCGTTGGTGGGGCCCTGACCAGGACTCTGAATCCACATGTGTGGAATTGGCTGAGGTCCAATGGTACACACAGATTTTTTACTTCTTTGGTTGAGTTTGTTCCCAACTCTTTTATTTTTTATTCTATTACAAATGGAGTTTTCTTAATATTTCTTAAAATAATTGTTAATGTGTGGATATACCATTGATTTTGTGAACTTCGACTTTGCTAAATTTTCAAAAATCAATTCTAAAACTTCTTAGTGGTGTCTTTAGGGTGTTCTGCGTATAATACATTATCAGTGTGTAGAGCCAGTCTCAGTTTTTTCTCTCCTCTGTAGATACTTTTCACGTTTTTCTTGTCTAATTGCTCCGGCTACAGCTTCCAGGAAGCTGTTTAATAGAAGTGGTGCAAGAAGGCACACTGGTCCTTTTCCTGGTCTTAAAGCAAAGGGTGTCAGCCTTTCCAGTGAATATGATGTGAGCTTTAGGTTTGTCACAGGTGCATTTACTGTTTTGAGGTACATTCCTGCTCTACTTAATTTATATGAGATTGTTGAATTTTATTGCATGCTTTTTCTGAATCTTTTAAACAAGCAGTGCAGGTAACTTAGAGCATCCCTGATTCCTCCTCATGCTTTTGGATACTGGTGTCATGCATTTCATTTTCCTGTGTATGGGAATTATACAACATGTTTTTATTATTCCATGAAACTAAGTTACTTTTTTGATTAATTACAAATTAGGGAAGTAAACTACTGATTTTCTATACATTTGTTGGTATTATGATATACTTTCTTTAGATCTAAATGTGTGTTGTACATTGTTTTCCTTCCTCCTGAAGAATTTTTTTCTCCTTTTTTTAATTTCAAAAAAGCAAAACAGAAAAAAGGGTAGAAATAATGCAGAATTTCCAAAACAAACAAACAAACAAACAAACAAAAGCCAGTAAGAAATCAACACTAGTTAATATATTGCATATTGTTATCTTAGAAGTAGTTGTTCAGGTTACAATATCTAGGTATAAAAAATGATCAAACAATCAAACAGTGACAGCATAAACTGTTCCTTTGATGAACTAACAGAGGATTAGTAGTATAGTTACCTATCCTGCATACATATGTATACGTACAGTTATATGTGTTGTAGATATATACACATAACTGTATGTATGTGTAATGAGTGCACTGAAAACATTTTTCCTTTTTTTTAAGTAGGTTTGATTTACTGCATTTCTTTTTGATGCCTTCATAGAGATTTTATTATTGCTTCCGGTACTCATTTCTTTGCATGCCATTTATTTTCCAATTACAGGCCTTCACAAAGTTATTGTAGTTGTTTGAAATTCCTTGTCTGGTCTTTCCAGCATCTCTGTCATATTTAGACTGGGTGGTGATGTAAGTTTCCCCTTCAGACTGTATTTCTTCTTGGCTTTTGACGTTAAACTCAGTTTTTGCTGAAGTCTCACCATTTGGAATTGGGCAGTGGAGCTTGATTAGGCAGGCCTTCGAGGACTTGTGCTGACTGGGTAGTGGGTGACTGTGTTTAAGGCCTTCAGATTCCTCTTAGGACCTTGTTTGCATGTTTACCTGACTCTGGGGCTTCCCTGCATGCACCTCTTCAGAGTATCCGCCTCCTGGCTCTTTCGCTTTTAATCATGCTAGAGCCTTCGGGTGTAACGGTGAAATATGGCTTGGGGCAGCATTCCAGAATCTTCTTACAGACCTCAGGACTGCTCCGGACTGTGCCCTGCACAAGCATTTCTCCACTGACACTGTCCCCATGCCGCTCCCTGGCTGCGGCTCTGCCTGTCCGTGTCTGAGAGGACTCGCGCCTGAGACCAGCCTGGAGGGGCCGTTCCCTCCCACTCTGCCCTGACAGTGCTGGTGGATCCTTCCCTGACCTTGGCTGTTCCTCAGCCTCTCTGCCCAGCCCACAACATTCTGGGGTCACCTCAGATCGTGGTCCTCAGTTTTTCACTCCGACCAGTCTGTTTTCAGTCTTCAGCAAATGCCAAAATTGCCGTTTATGGGGCGACAGGGCTCTGACTGTCTCACGTTGAAAGGGCGGGCGGTCCCTGCGTATGCTGAAGTGCGAGTTTGCCCTGCTGTGTCAGTTGTCTCCTGGGACTAAATGTGTTGATTTTCGGCTTGTTTTGCTCTTTTTTTGTTTGTGTTTTGAGGCAGGGTCTTGCTGTGTATCTCAGGCTGGCCTTGAGCTCTTGGAGAGTGCTGAAGTCACAAGGGTGTACCACCACGCCAGGCCTGGGCCACCACGCCTCGACGGCTTTTTCTTCCAGTGAGCACAGGAGTGATCTAAATTCTTTACTTATTTCAACAGAAATAAAGTCCTGTAAGACCGGCTCGAACGCCCTCTGAAGCTGAGGTTTGGTTTGTGCGGGGAGTGTCCCCCAGGGCCAATGTGTGGTTTGTGCGGGGAGTGTCCCCCAGGGCCGATGTGTGGTTTCTCACCATTTTATTCACCGTGTGTGCACCTTGGCTTTTACTCTGATTCCAGTCATTAGTAAAAGTAGGAAGAAAATGAAATTCATTAGAAAGGAGTAGTACTAACACCAGAATAAATAACCTTAAAAACACCTTTAAAAAATGGAAAAGTATTGCATATATGAGCTTTTGTTTTGTAATTCTGTTGTTAATCATGATTTCCAAAAACACAATTCTGAAAACCATGGGAATGTTGAAATCCTGAAAGATCAAAATTCATTAGTCTAAGATTCCTAGTGTCTAAAAATTCTTTTTTTTACAGCTTAAAATCTTGGAAATCTTACCCTGACTGTTGAAATTCTGAAGGCTGAAATCTCAAAAGTGCGCAATTCTTATTTTTAAGAAAGGTTACATAAGGGGAGTGAGATGCCAAGTTCTGGGCGAGAGATTGGCCACACACTATGGCAACAAGGACATTTGCAGTTTAAAAATGTGTCATTTCTCGGCATTGGCTTTCCTTCCAGTTGAAGAAATTCCAGGAGCTTCTAATGAATTAGAGCTGCATTTGCCTGAAGAAGCCAGCCAAGTTACTGACTAGTTTGCAAATAATTATGTGCATGGAAGGATAAGAAGATATTCAGTGCTGTTGCTTTTCAATCACCACTATTGCTTCTGCCAAATATGTGATTTGTATATGAGTGCATGAGGAATTAATTTCTGAATGCTCAAATTTACGTAGAAACATAGCACAGAAGATGGGAAAATTTAATAGGGAATGTGCGTGTTGGTGTATACGTAATTAGAATAGCTGCAGAAAAGAGCGAAGACACACAGGAAATGGATGTGCATGTGCTCCCTGAAGAAAGCTATGCCCTGAAAAGAAACAAACAAAAAAACCGTTATTCACTGTCAGGCAAGACTTCAAAATAGAGTCACTGACTGAAAGTTGGCCAGTCTACCTCTTGCCACTGCCCATAATCTAGCCTTGTAATACATTTCTTTTCATGTCAAATTTTCTCTTTAGCAAATTTTCTTTTGTTTGTTGGGAGGAGTACTTATTTTTTCTTTTTGAAGTTTCTCCCATTATTTAAAATTGTCAGTACCACTTTTTATAATTAATTTTCATCTTGATATCATTTGCAGTGTTGGAAGTATAAACTAAAGACTGTAGAGACTTCTAGTTTGTTTTAACATCCTTTACAAATTTGACTCTGAAAGTATATTTTCGCAGTATTGATTGTATCAAGCACTGCATGCATACAAACCTTGAAACTTCTTCAGTACATGAAGAGATAGCCTGTTTGTATAACTGCATTTGTGAGAGACAGACAATATTTCCGGGGATTGTACTTTGGGAAGAAATCTTTGCATATGCGGTGGTAACCAATGATAGTCTTGGGTTACTCTTGTCGAAAGACTAAGATTGTCCATCGTGGTGTTTCCTATGAGCCTGGTTACAAAGCTGGATGGGCACACTTACCAATCAGAATGGTGCAGTTCTTTACATTTCTCTTTTTAATCTATTTTTAAAATAAGTGGTTTGTCTTCTCATAAATTGTGATGATTTTTGTGCTTCTGCTTATAGAAATGTATGTCATTATTCCTTATTTTATTGTGTAGAGTGACCTATGAAATGTTTCATCATGTTTTTAGGTTTCTCAAAATAAATTTCCTTTAAAATATAAATAAACGTCCTTAAAATAGTTTTTAGGTTATAGTTTCTAGAATTACATTTTCTGAATTTTGGTCATTTAGGACTTTAGGGATTTGATCTTTCGGGATTTCAACACTGAGAATACGGCATTGGGTATGGTGTCTTTTGGGACTGCAGTGCCAAGCCCCAAGTCCCCTTACCTCTGGGCGTTCGGGGAAGGGTGCTGCAGCAGTGCCATTCAAGTGCTGGCTTTTATGAATAGACTCACGAACAGGCAATGCCACCTCCCGCCAGGCTGTGGTGAGAGCTGGTCTGCAGAAGGTGGTTTCCCTAAACTCTCTCCATGCTCCGGGGAGCTGAAGCGCAGGTGAGAGGCAGAGCTGGGGAGTCTGCAGCACACCCTGAAATGCGCTTACAGACCCTCCTGAAATCCGGGATCCCAGTCGCCCGCATCCTCCATGAACGGCAGATAACTTGGCGGAACGACTGAAGAGCCTCGGCCTGGGAGGTGGAGGGGCGTGGGGAGGAAATAGGCGGGATTTAGGACAAACACTGATGAACGCAGTCTGAGGCTGAGGAAGCCTTGCGGCTGAGGTAGACTGAAAGCAAGGAGCACGTGTGCACCTTAAAATCACAGCTGTCACCACTGAGAGCAGACCCTTTGTTTAGCATGCGTCAGGCCCTCAGCTCCATGCCAAGCACGGGAAAAAAACAGAAAACTGCTTCATGTAAATTAGTTCTTATAATTCCAAGAGTCTTGAGGATATTAAATTTAATTTCCTGTATTTTTCAGGGGAGAAGGATAAGGCAAGACACTTCCCCAAAGTCAGCTAGGAGAAAGAGATAGGGAGAGCCGCAAAACATCAGGCTAACTGCTTCTGCACATCACCGGGACTTCAGTGTTTACACCAGCAAAATGTTTTCTTCAAGAGTGTGCCTAAGGCCTGCCTGGGCACAACAGTTTTTAGCCCATGGGAAGACGTGTTTATCTGTGAGTTCAGGTTATCGTCTAAGGGGAGAAACCACGAACCTCCAGCTCACAAACTGGAGGCGCACAGAGCTTGGCCGCCGGTCTGTGCTGTGCTTGCCTCTTGGGAGTATTCACTGCCCAGTGAATGGGGTTCCACTCACTCCGTGTCCACTGTCTGCCCACGAGGGGATTTGGCAGCCGGGTCTCTGTGCAGAGTCAGCTCACATCCTGCTTATGGAGACTCCCTGCGCTACTGCTTAGCTTATTCCAAGCAAAGTTGTCCACAAGGGAATCTTATTGTCTAGATAGCAAAGCTATTATACGTCTAGCCAAACCCAGTGTCTAGCCTAACGTCTGATACATAGTGTGAACTCAAATGCTTCTTTAAAGAAAGCATGACATATTAAATACCGAGAGACTTCTATATCCTCATATAGCTTCCTAAGAGGGAAACATTTAATAGGCTGAGCCCTTTAATGAAGAGTAAGTAAAATCATGATTACTGGTTAAATACCTACACTGTTGCCGTTCACTAAGACATTTACACAATCTCATTTAATCCTTACGATTACCGTGAAAGCTGTTTTGGATTGACTAAGAGAAGAAAACCATAATTAGAGAAATCAAAGAACACAGTCACGTTGACTTAAGGGACTACAGCCCCGGACAGACACAGATCAAGGTGAGTGGGTCACCCTAGTGCCAGTGGCTTCCTTTCACTGCCAGCAATGGCACCAGCTGGGGACTTGTCAGAACTGCATACTTGGTTCCCAACCTACACGTGCTGAACCAGAAGCTCTGGGAATGGGGCCCAGCAGCCTTGTTTGATGGCCGGGACGAGAGATTCTGCTGCAGCTCAGGAAGTGTGAGGGTCGTCACCCCAGACCACAGCTCTTTCAGCTTTCCTCAGTTTCGATGGCTGGTCTTCAGGAAGCCTTAGTTCTTACACTTCGCTGTGGTTTGAATGTGTTCCCCAAAGTTCATGCAATGGACATTTAATTCCCAAGTTCACTGATGGTATTCAATTCCTAAGTATCTGTAGGTCTGACCTTTGGGAGGTAACAGGATTAGATGAGTGCATAGGACTGGGTTCAGGACGGCATTAGCGACCTGAAGAGAGATCCGAGCCAGCACCTGGGCCGGGGCCACACGTGAGGTCCCGTGCCGTGTTACGGGTAAGGAGACACCGACGGCTAAGCAGATGCCGGCACTGCGCTCTCGGGCTGCCGGGGCGTCACAACTGTGAGCTGGATAAGCTTCTGTTCTTTGGTGATTACTCAGTCTGCATACTCGGTTAGAGGAACAAAAAACAGACTGAGCTATCTTTGAAAATGTGTGCACCAGTTACATAAATTTGTGTTGACCAAAATATTTTCCATTCACTTTCACAAGCCACCAGAGTATTTCCATAGTGGAAATGGTTTTCTCACATAGAGACTGAATTACATGATGCACTTCTGGGGAACACTATGTCTCTTAGAAAACAAGGATTTTTAAGTAAGGGCGTTGCTAGCCACAGTGACAACTGGTACTCTCTGTAATATTATCATAAATCTTAACACAGTTGTGTGCTACTTGCAAAATTATTTTGGTGTGAAGAATGATTTTACAATTAAATGTTAAACAGTGAGGTATTGCACAGCATTTCCTAATAAAGACGAGAGGGATCTGCTAAATAAATAAGTTATTGAGGCGAGATTTGTCTCCACCATCGCAAATGATTTGCTGACTTAGCGGGCTGCCGTTCGCCTCCACACCCGGGGGGCGGGGAGATTTGAGTCCGCGCTTCCTCGCATGCTTCGCGGACCACGGCAGGAGGAGCACAGCCACGGAAACACCGCGGCACGCCTCGGCAGCAGTGCGCTGCGCGGCCCCTCGCGAGGGAAGCCGAGGCGGGGTGACTTGAAGCAAGTCCTCCCAGCTCGCCTGTCCCGGGTCAGCCCTCTCGAGAGGTCTGTCCAGCAGCGTAGCCTCGCCGCGCTGGCCCGGCCCTGCCCTCCCTCGCCTTCTCCTTCTGTCCCCAACCTCCCTGGAGGTTCACTGCTGAAAGACATGGGGCTCAGCCTGTGCACCTTTCTCTCTACTACACAGACTCCGAGAGGAGCAAAAGATCTGAAAATTTAAACTACTTGTTAAAAACATTCTAGCACAACTCCACAGTGGAGCACAGAGACTTCCACAGAGGCTGCTTTGTGGTGGCGGCAGAGAAGGCCAAGGGGACAGGGATGGGTGCGGCTGGTCCTGCTGCCCAGACGCGGCCTCTGAGGCTGAGCAGGAGCAATGCTGCTGGGCCTCAGGGCCAGGGGAAACGTTTCTCTCAGAAGGAATCTAGAAAGCGGTGCTTCTCTGCAGAAGGATTTTGCTTCAGCTCCCGCTAGCTCCATTATCATTCCCTGGAGGAGGAATGGCCCTGAGACGGAAGGACTTCTCCACCTGCAATTACCCTTGCCTAGTTTGGGACTGATTATTATTGAATCTGTTTAAGAAATGCAAGATGATTATGTATTTTGCTGAAGAGGTTTTCACGTTGTGTTTTGCCCTTAAGTAATAGTCACTGCAGCATTGAGAGGAAAACCTTCAGCAAGCAAAGGAGCATTGAGGACAACACAGAGATCACATGCTGGCTCTGGGAGCATCGCAGACATCACTCCTACGTGAGAGCAGGGCCCTGCACACCCCCTCCGGCCCCCTTTACTTCTAGTTCCTGAGAAACAATACCCAACACCCATAACTTAAAGGAGGAGACGTTTATTTAGCTCAGTCACAGAGGTTTCGGTCCACAGCCTGCTGGCTCCAAGGCGGGCGGCATGGCCGAGGGGCATCGCAGAGGAGGGAAGTGGGACGCAGAGAGGGATCAAGGGAGGAGGCGGGAGCCGGACCTGCCAGCCACGCCCCCAGTGGCCACCTCCGCCAGCTGGCTGCACCTTCCCGCCTCACGTTTAGCTATAAACCCAGCAGCGCACCAGTCCACCCATGAATACCACACTCCCATGACCTAGCCACTGAGACTTTGGGGGACACCTAGATGCGAACCCTAATACCCCTGGTACTTCCGTTCTCTTCCTGACTTCTCCAGTAAGCACTACAGGGTACTGGTCAGGTGCATGCATTCTGGAATGGGACAATTTTGGATGAAAATTTTGGCTTTTCTAGGTAAAAGCTGCATTATCTTACAGAAGTTACCTCTCTGGACCCCAGAGGAGTAACCTGTGTTAAAGGGCTTTGCTTATCTGTTGCTACATAATATCTCCACACGTAATGGCCGGAAGCAGCAGCCATCCAGTCGCTGGGTTCCTAAGCTGTCTCCGCAGGTGGGCTAATCTGGTTTCCTCCAAACACGGGCACCTTGGGCAGCGGGGCTGCTTCTAGGACTGCTGCAAACTTTGAGGAGCAACCTAACGAACGCGGTGGGCGCTGTGTCACCTTTGTGAAGCAGACCTTAGCGCTCCGTGGTGTCGCTGCCACGTGGAGCAGTGAGCAGGCCCAGGGAACGGCTGCCTCCGGGGCACCCGACCCGCAGAGGGAGACGCCTGCCACGTCGCCAGCACGGGGTCAGCTCGGCTGTGCCGCCGGCCGTGCCTCCGTCTGGCTGGCCTTGGCCCGTCAGCACTGCGTCCGGTGTGGCTGCGGGTACCCCGTGACCTGTCCCCCAGGTCCTGGCCCTCCTCCTCTGCAGCCCCACCTCTGCTCCGCCCCTGCCTCTGCGCCTCCCTCCCGACTGGCTCCGCCACTCCTCAGTGGCCACCTTCCTTCGCACGTGCTGACTGCTGAGTGTCCCTCTCCTGCCGGCCCCTTCTTGTCCTTGACCTGCTGTGGGTTCGCGGCCTCCGCTGGCCTCTCCTTTCCTCCTCCCCACTCCCCCCGCTGCCCACTGCCGGCCCGGTCCGTCTTCCTGGGCAGCCACCGCCTGACCCCTGGCATGCTGCCGAGCAGGCCGCCCCCGCCCCAGGTCCTGGGAAGGCTTTTAGTTTTCCCGCAGCCCCTCCCGCACCTCACTGTCCTGCTGACTTACCCGAGGGACACCCCGCTGCCTGGGGGCTTCCCCTGCTGACCTCCTGTGGGTGTCTGGCAGGTCCCCTCGCACTGGCCTCTCCTTGGCGGTCAGGGAGGGGAGGTGCAGGCTGTGGAGCGAAGGTGGCTGGTCACCCCGGGCAGGCCACACGTGGGACGGACAGTGGCCAGGCCTCGCAGTGCTGGAACTCCGCTGCGCACCCTGCGAGACGGGCCGGGGCTTCGCCACAGCCGCTGAAGGGGCAGGCCTCCCGTGCCGACCTTTGCCTTGCCTCTGCTCCCGGCAGAGAACGGAATGCCCTGAAGAAGGCGCGCCAGGCCAGCCCTCCCTTCCTCCGCTCCCCAGTCTGCCGAGCCCAGCAGGGCGGCTGAGCGCTCTGGGTACAGCGAGCTACGGAGGCAGAGCCGTCCCCAGCGGCCCCTGGGCCCTGCGTGCTGACACCGAGACGCGCAGGCCCCAGGCGCGTGCGCAGCCCCACAGGCTCCCTGCTGCAGCCAGGGGCTCAGCCCGGGTGCGGGCGGCGAGGGACGGCGGGGCTTTCAGCAGGGCCGTGTGCGCTCCTGCTGGCGCCGAGCTGCCTCACACGTGCGGCGCTGGAGGGGAGTGAGGTCTAAAAATGCAAATAAGTACAGAAAAAGGAAAGCCAGACGCGTTGGCGTAACCCAGGCACACCCTCTAGGAGGCTGAGGCAGGAGGACTGAGCACTCTAGCCCAGCCTGGGCGACTTAGTGACACAGTGAGACCCTTTCTCAAAATAGAAGGTGTTAAAAGGGCCGGGGTTTTAGCTTAGCATAAAGGCCTTGTATTTCCAGTATTGAAAAATGAATGAACACACAAAAAAGCAAAGACCTTCCATGGGTTCTACTGTCCACTATTAAACAATACATTTTTTCTTCCTTCTCTTTAAATATAACATATTCCCCCCTTTATGTTTATTAACTGTTATGCTTGATACATTGTGTCAACTTGAGAAGTTTAGAAGTTTAACTGAGAGACTCAGCAGGAAGCCAGGGTTCTTACTTTGTAAATATCCTCACCCTGTGCAAGAGGAGGGCACAGAGATTTTGTGAGCGCTACATCTGCCCTAGGGAGTGTGTGTGTGGGGTGTCTGCCCACCCTGTAAGGGAGGAGAAGAGGTTGTTTTCCTCCTTTTTGCTCTGGATGCAGCCTGGAAGTGTCCCAGTGGCGCGCCACCCTGCCTTAGAACCAGCTGATTATGGACTGAAACCAACACAAACAGTGAGCTAAATAAACCTTTCCTTCCTTCATTTTGGGTGCTGGGTGTTTTGTCCCAGCAATGAGTGAAAAGGAACCAAGACATTAACCAACGTGAGAAGAAACAGATATTTGAAATAATAATTTTCCTCAAATCCCATAACTTATAAATACCTACTGTAATTTAGGCCAGTACAATGTTGAATACATCATGTTTGGAGAGTGAAATGGGTAGGTAGATAAGTACATTGAGTCTTTAAAAAGTAGGAAATTGCAAAGGTAATAAGTGACTTTCACTGAAATTTAATAGAATAATAAGGTACGGAGGAAATACACGCTGGCTGGTGTTAGTTCACACGGGAACTCCGACTGTCATGTGATAGACCTCTCGGGGGGTGGGGAAGGGCTGTGAGACACGAGGGGGGCTGCGGTGCGGCCCCGGGCCGGCGGTGTCCCCGTTCTGTTCCAGTGAGGGGGTCCCCGGCCCGGCAGCCCTGACGCGCTGTGCAGAGGGGCCCGCCGCCCTGCGGGCTCGGTGCCACTTTCCCTGCCCGCCTGTCAGCTGGCTGCCCTCTGCTGCGGGTGGCCTTTAGGTTTTTTTGTTTCCTTTTTGAGCGGGGCAGAAAAGATCGTGTTACTTGTGGAGATGACACGTCTCGAGTGTTTGGCCTGACTTTTCCTCAGAATATTTAGGACGAATTTCCTGTCCCTATGGCACTGAACGGTAGCAAAGAGAAACCTGGTGCTATTTCTCGGCCCCCTGCTGACACCCCCTTATCAATGACCTATGCGGGTTAATTCGTGTGCCCCACGGCCCTGGAACATGGTAAGCGTGTTTGTGCTAATGGAAAGGAAAGGGTCCACCCATGGGGGAGCTGCTCTCCTGCGTGAGCACCTGTGCGGTCCGCTGGCCGGAGGCCTGGAGACCCCCAGACCCTGCGCCCGGCTCCCAGCCCCGGACTGTCTCCTCACGGCCGCCGCTTCCACACGGCTCCTGCTGTGGTCAGGGGTTGGCGGCCGCCTGGCTCTGCTCGGGACCGCGTCCCTGCGCTGCTTCGGTCTCTGGTTTGTGTCGTCTGTCTGCAGTGTTTCTCTGGTCTCCTCTATGGTTTTGTTTCCTTACGGCCTCTCCTCTGGTAGTTTGGATTTGTGTTCTTATTAATCTACGTTGTCAAGTAAAGAAACAGTCATGCATTTCCTGTATTTCTTTTTTTCTGGGGGATTAAACCCAGGGCCACATTTCCAGCTCCTTCCTTTTATTTCCTTTCTTAGGTTCTTCCTTTTTCTTTTTTCTTTTTTGGTAGTGGGGTAGAACCCAGGGTCTTTGAACTGAACTACCTCCCCAGTCCTTCTTTATTTTGAAACAGAGTCTCACTAAGTTCCCTTGCCCAGGCTGGGTTCAAATTTGGGATCCTCTTGCCTCAGCCTGCGAAGTGCTGGGATTACAGGTGTGTACTGCCATGCCTGGCTCTTCACAGTGTTTTTATGTAACACGGTATGTTACATGTATTTATAGTCACTTGTTTTTATTTCATTTATTTTTCACTTCATCCTGTTGTTTCGGTTTTGCTCCCCACAGCTGCCCCAACACTCTTCCCTGCCAGGCCAGGTGCAGTGTGCGTGACTTGGTTTCTCGACCACACTTTCCGAGGCTGACTCCTTCCTCCTCCCGGTACCCAGGAAGGCAGGTCAGGGCTCCGGGTCTTGGCGGTCTTTGCGGCACTGCACTGTGAGGCCCCTGGGGGACCCAGGCTCCTCTGCAGACAGACCTCGGTCCCTGTGACGCGGCTGTCCTCACGAGGCCTCTCTTCTGTCCTCTTCTGGGCTTCCGAGAGCTGAGGACAAATGCTCTTCCCCAGGGCCGCCTTTGGCCCGGGATGTTCTCAGACCCCACAAACGCTCAGCAGAAACAGCGCCGCTGTGCGGTCCTGTTTCAGAACCATCTCCCACCCCCAGCCTGGTCCCTGGCTTAGTACATGGGCCCTGGAGGGCCGGACACTCAGTTTTCCACTCCTCAGTTTCGGGGGATTAGTGCACATTTTCAGGATGGGTGTGCTTCTGGGATACGGGGGCAGGTTTCTCCTCTGAGTCCCTTTGCGCCTACTGCTCTAGAGCGGTGTGTCTCCTCCTCCAGAATCTCGTTTCTGCACTCCGCTGCCCCGTGGCCTGGCCGTCTGCGTCTGCTGCTAGTTGGCTTCACTGCGATTGCAGTCTGCTGGCTCAGCCGCCAGGTTTCTCTGGGATGAGTCTTGCATGGGATCGGTACTCATGTAGTTCAGCCTCAAAGCACTGTTGAATTCAAGATACAGAAACGGTGGAATACTCCAAGAGGGAGACTGGTTCTCACCTGCATCTCACCGTACTCTTGTTCGCATTTAGAAACATCCTTCACCCAAGTGCTGAGTTCCAAAGCCTACTTCACCAAAGGTAACACAACCAGCTAGGAAGCAAGTCTGCTCCCCTCAGGAGGATGGGAGAAGGGAATGCACTAACTCCTGTCCGGAGGAAGAGAGGTGAGGCTGGAGATTTTCATACGACAGTCACGTAAGATATAAGGCAGATGGCAGTGTGATTACTCTGACTAATGAGAGGATGGTGGCCCTTATTCAAAGCCC
>RJWM01038191.1:0-16893 GCA_004363535.1 Dasyprocta punctata | reverse complement strand
GAAAGGGAAAAAGGAAGAGGAGGGGATATAAACCTGTATATGTGTATATGTAAGATAACTAAAAAGAACACTGCTCAATGTATTCGTTATTGAGAGGGAACAATTAATACTCATATGATTGGATCAATCTTGCATGTCTATATCTGTTAATGTAAGAAACCATTTTAAAGATAATGATGCGCAAATTGCAACCATTGTCAAGCTTCTATCTTCTGATTTTGTAAACCTGCAATGTTGTGTATTTACTCTAGTTGTTTGCTTGTCTCTTTTGCTTGTTGTTTTTACTATATATGTTGTTTTGTTGTTGTTGTTGTTGTTGTAGTTTTTGTTTGTTTTGTTTTTCTTCGCTCAAATAAAATTTAAAAAAATAAATAAATAAATAAAAGGAAATAAAAAATGGAGAAAGAAAAAGGTCAATTTTTTCAAATCCATTTATTTCAAAGAGAAAAAAACAAAAAAATTTTAAACACATCAACCAGAGGGCAACAATAGTACATTACTGTGCATGCCATTCACCCAGAGCATCTGCATTCAATTGTCCAAACAATACCAACACAAATCTTTCAGTGACCTCAGAGAAATCAGTAGTATAACTATCTTAACTATCTCTTTTATATACATACACATGTTATTTCTTTCAGCTTCTCACAGTAGTGAGACAATATGATGTTTACATGTGAGTCTGATTTATTTCACTAATGAGTGTTGTCTCAAGTTGCATCCATTTACCTACAAAAGTCTCAAATTTATCCTTCTTTATGGCTGAGTACTATATCATTCTATAAAAATATCACATCTTTTTATCCATTCCTCAGTTGATGCACATTTAGGTTGTTTCCAAGATCTAGTTATTACAAACTGTGCTGGTATAAACATGGATGCACATATATTGCTGTGTTACGATGTTTTTAATTCTTTCAAAAAGATAAACTGAAGGGGAATAGCTGAGTTGAAGGAGAACTCTAGTGCTAGTTTTTTGAGGTATCTCAACACTGATTCCCACAGGGGTTACACCAGTCTACCCTCCCACCAATAGTGGAGAAGAGTTCCTCCTTCTCCACAGCCCCTCATCTGGAATCAGAAGAGACCTGGAATAGCAAAGGTAATACTGGGCAACAAAGGCAAAGCAGTCAGCATCACAATGCCTGACTTTAAATTATACTATATAGCTACTGTCATAAAAACAGTGTGATACTGGCAAAAAAAAAGACCCAAAGGTCAATGGAACAGCTTACATGATGTAGAAGCAACTCCAGACATATTAAAGCAACTTATCTTTGACAAATGAGTATAATCACTCTGATACAAAAAGAAACATAGGCACAGCCTTGAACTGTATACTATTTCTAAATTTGTTGGGAAACACAAACACATACTCTTCAAACATAAAAAACATATGTGTTAACCTACAAGTTGGTTGAAAACAGGTGAACATGTAGAAAACAGTGTAAAATATACATTATAACCATAGAGCATTTACTATCAAAATTCTTTTTGAAAAATGAACTATGTGCACATACCATTTAAATGGAATGTAGGACAAAATGAGAAAAATTAACAACAGTTAAGATCTGGGGTCATATTATTCCACAATTACTTAAAACAAAACCATAGGAAAAAAAAAGAACTACAAAACTTCTAAGCTTCCTAGTATGTAACATATAAACTCACATGTAGATACACCTCTGTACAAAATAAATCATGACCTGATTTGAGTAAAGACAATATCAAACTCAGACACTATTCCTTACAATAACATACACATTTATATTAGTAACTCGAGTGGTACATTTAACTGCAGGAGCAGTTTCTACAGTTGCATAACACACTCTGACATATACCAGGAAATTGGATGGAATGGCTTTTCTCTTAATGGAGAGATTTTACCCTCTTGCCAGACAGGACTAAGAGACAAGGGGCAAGAGAGAGAGGTGAATGAGGTCAAATACAATAGGAGCAAGACTGAAGGGAAATACATCCAATTTGGGGGAATCCAGAGGACATAAGAGGAACAGCCTTGAAAGGAAAGCAAAGGCATATAGAAATGAACTTGACGGAGAAGAAACAGTGTTTATGTACATGAAAGTGTTGCAAAATCAAGCCGTATATCTATGGAAAGAGAGAAATAAGATGAGTAGAAGATAACAAAAACAAAGGTAATAGGGCCTGGAGTTTGGTTCAGTGGCTTAAGTGCCTGCCCTGGCAAGTGTGAGGTTGTGAGTTCGATCCCCGGTGCCGCAAAAACCAAAAAAAACCAAAAAACAAAAAAAAAACAAAAACAAAAACCCAAAACAAACAAACAAACAAAAACAATGGTAAGAAATCTAAGTCATCAAAGGAAAAAAACAAAAGGCAGAAAAAAAGTGGAAAAACGTTAAAAACAGTACCCACCAAAAACAAAACACAACCAAACAAGAGAAAGCAAAACATGCCAACTAACAACCGAATGGATGAAGGAAAACCAACCAAACAGAGAAGTATTAAAGTAGTAAAATTTCTCTGCTATGTTTATTTCTGTGGTAGGTCCAAGTTGGATTTCAGAAATGTTTTGTACTCCAGCCAAGTGTGCTGTGGGATTTGTGCAGAATATGGTTGTTTATTTTGGCTCTGAATGTGGGGCTCAGACTGGTATCTGCTTTGAAGTTCTCCCTGAGCCCTTAGATAAAAACGGCAGGCCCTCTGCCCACTCCTATTCCGTGGGTCTGTCTGCCAAAGCATATAACTCTTTTACCTAAGTTACCACATTCTGGCTCATCTTCTCTCTACTGCTACAAATCATTCATGTCACTGGCTCCACCTGCACATCATCTGTGCCCCTGTTGGGGTCTGATTGAGTCACTGGTATTCACACTTGGTCTGGATACTCCAATCAGATCAGCCTGGCTCTTGATGTTCCCAGAAGGAGGATGTCGAGAGGATGAGAAAATAAATAAAAGACGAAAGCTGAGGTCAGGTGTTGCCTCTCACTTGATGAGAGGAAGGGAAATAACTCCCCAAAGCAGTGAATTTATTATATACATTTAATAATTTAATGTGACATGACGCACCGTTGCCAGTAATCAGCATGTTTGGCAACCTAAAGGCTTGATGTTTTTGTGCCTGGAGTCATTTGTTTTTGAGGCTCGCCCCGTGCAGTCTTTGTTCTCTAATCCAGCTTTTCTTACCCCTGCATGTGTGGTCAAATTCCAGCTTGAGCTTCTCCCAATGGCTAGGCAAGCAACAATGCCCCTGCTGCTTTGCTGTTGTTCCCACCTGGGCTGGAGATACGTGTGGTACCCCAACTGGGCTGAGCTGTCATGTCCTCACTTCCGATTTTTACAAGTTAAGGTGGTTCAAGGTGTCATGAATCTCAGTCTTTCTCCTTTGATGATTTAGGAGACTGAACTTTGCGGATGTGTCTGTGAGCTTCACCATGGAGGAGTGGGCTTTGCTGGACCCATCTCAAAAGAAACTTTATAGAAATGTGATGAGGTAAAACTTTAGGAACTTGACTGTTATAGGTGAGAAAAGTGTCATTTTATCTATGGTGTCTGAGACAATAGGATGTTGCATGTCAGTATAGTTTCCTTAATTGCAATATGGAGAGATCTTAATGCATTTTCCAGTGATGCTTGCATTGTACTATGAATCTAACTGATATCTGTTAATTTTTGTGCTGTTCATCATGATATTTCTGTTTGTACACTTTAGGAAAAAATTGGGATGAAGAGCAAATTGAAAAAGAATACAAAGAATACAGGAGAAGTATAAGGTAATTTTCTCTCTGAAAATATGAATGCTGCTGAAGAATTGGGTGTGAGAAGAAGTAGTAAAGCCAAGCATCAAATTTTTCAATCTCAAGAAATTTCTCCATAGGTGCATACATGTTATCTGTACTCTGAAGACTGAATACTTGAAATAGTCCAATATCTGAAACTTAGTGAGTAATGACAGCATGCTACAAGCGACAATATGTAATGTATAGGAATGAAATTATTTTCCATGCTGAAATTATAAAAAATATTGTATGAAATTGTGAACACATGTTTATAAAAAACGTATATTGTGCTTGGACTAAAAATTGAGTTCAGCATATGTAATCATCTTTATATGTGTGTTGAAAAGGCCACTTTCATGTGAAACAAATTTTGTAAGCAATGCTCTATGTATTTTAAAGTAGTAAACACACTGAATATTCCTCTAAGTGTTAATCACATGGAAGTATTCAAAAAGCAAATGAATGCCATGATTTTGATAAATAGCTCTTTTTAGGAAATCATCCACATCATTCAGTCTACTCACTTTCCATAATATTAGAATACACCATCCTATACTGTTGGTGGGCAACTCATAAATCATAAGATTAATGGAGATGTGCATAGACATTTTTGAAAATGGTGAAAAGAGAAATTCAATTTTGCCTAGAATAGTGGTGCATTCCTACTTTCTCAACACTCAGGACATCAGTGAAGGAGGATGGCCATGAGGTAGTGGTCAGCCTGCTACATACAGTCAGTGCTAGTTTGAACTATATGTCAAGATGATGTCTACATAAAACAGAAACTGTTTTATCCAACTGTACTTCCTGGGTATCTTCCTCTCAAGGCTAAAGTAATCATATGATGATAATATATACATACCCATCTGTGTAGCTGTGGAATGTACAATACCTAAGCTCAGGAAACATCCTACATGCTGATTTGCAGATGAATACCTTAAAGCGATTGAGTGGACTCCACATGATAGTAACTTGCTCTAAATCTTAATGCTGTGAACCTGTGATAGGAAAGGCATACATTGATGCTTAGCCTGGGTAACAATGTTTGATAAGAACATTGTTAAAAAATAAATAAGACTGGGGTGTAGCTCAGTGGTAAAACTCTGCAAACCATCTCCAACACTGAATGAAATGTGGTGTGTCCACCTACTGGAAGAATATTAAGCCATAGAGAAGAATGGTATGATGTCACTTAAGAAAAGGTGGGTGGATTCTGTATTCATAGTCTTATCCTTAATATGTGAGATACAAATATCACAACAAGTTATAATTTTTATGAAAACCCAGACATATGAATTAGGGATTGAAATGGTAGAAAAGTGAGCAGTATTTGGATTAGAGAATGTTAAGAGATTCAGTGGAAGGCTGAGGGGGTTGAGTTCTGGAGGAAAGGGTATCAAAAGTAGAACACATATCGTATACTTGTATATATATGAAGCACTCAAAAGGAAAGTCTTGTGTATTGCAGTCATATGAATTATAAATTTAAAAATGTACATTATGCTTTTGGTAAATGCTCTTTTCAAGCTATGATTCAGTGTATATGGTAAATTCATGATCAAATATTTTTCCAAGGCAACAAACCTGATCTCCTCATAGAAAATCATTAATAAAATGACTTTTAAATAAGATTGATTATATTTTCTTATTTTTCTTTTACATAAGGGAAGAAGTAAAGAAATGCTTACAATATAAATTATGGTATTTGCATGAAGAAGTGAGACTTTGTATTCCAGATATTGATATGCACATGGAATCAGTCGAAACAAAACCAAGTGAACAGTATGCTTCCAGAATGCCCTGCATTGGTAAAATATTGCCCAAAGTTCCCTTCATAGCTAACACGAGGCTCAGATCACATGGGTATCAGGGAACTGAAGGTGGGAAAACCTGCACTGACCTCCACTGCTTTCACAAGCATGCAAACAAAATCCCTGGAGAGAAACATTATGAATATAACCAGTTTCAAATGCTACTCTGATTATCCTGAAGGCGGCAGCACTGAAGAGAAATCCTTTCTGTTTGAAAAAGATGTGCAAGCCTTCAATACACCTGAATATGTTCAAATAAGGGAAAGAAATCACAGTGAAGTGAATAAATATTTATATATACAATATGAGAAAGATTTTAATTTTCACCATGACATTCAGGTACATAAAATAACTGACACTGTAGAAAATCACTATGTGAGTAAACAGTGTGTGGCAGTATTCAATAATAACATTTCATTTTGTAAATGCAAAAAAATTCAGTGTGAAGAAACTGTATGTAAGCAATGTATGAAAGCCTTCACCACATACAGTGTTTGCAAAACACATGAAGCAACTCACTCCGGAGAGAAGCCCTATGTATGTAACCAATGTGGGAAAGCTTTCAGCACAGAGTTTCAGTGTAAAATTCATGAATGAACTCACACTGGGGAGAAACCATATGTATGTACACATTGTGGGAAAGCTTTTAGCACACACAGTCATTGTAAAAGTCATGAAAGAACTCACACTGGGGAGAAACCGCATGTATGTACACATTGTGGGAAAGCTTTTAGCAGACACAGTAATTGTCATGAACGAACTCACACTGGGAAGAAACCATATGTATGTGACCAATGTGAGAAAGCCTTCTGTACATACAGTGGTCATCAAAAACATAAAATAATTCACATTGGAGAGAAGCCATGTACATGTGACCAGTGTGGTAAAGCATTTATATGCCCAAGTGATTGTAAAAAACATCAAAGAACTCACACTGGAGAGAAACCCTATGTGTAAAACCAGTGTGGAAAAGCTTATACCACAAACAGTCAGTGTAAAAGACATGAAGGAACTCATCGGTGAGAAACCCTATGTATGTAACCAATGTAGGAAAGCCTTTACCAGACAATCTTATTGTAAAACACATGAAAGAAGCCATTTCAAGGAGAAAGCTTAGGTATGTAAAATGTGAGAAAGACTTCACCAGACACAGTTATTGTAAAAGACACAAAAGTACTCACAGTAGATAGAAACCCTGTCTATGTAAACAATATGGGTAAGTTTTCAATACAAACATTGTCAAAAACGTGAAAGACCTGACTCTGAGGAGAAACTATGTATGTAGGCAATGTGGAAAACCTCTCAGAGCATACAGTCATTTCCAAAGACATGAAACTTCTAGGGTGCAAAGATTATGTGTTTAAATTGTTTGGAAATGCATAAACTACACATACATATCATGAAGTTTGTGAAAGAATAAGGTAACTTACGCAAACATTAAAACACATTGGATAGACGTCCAAAGAATTTGAGAAAAATCTTATAATACATAGAGAAATCACTACATAAATGAAGGAGTAAGAAGAGAATCTTAACATCTGAGAACAATGGGAAAGATTTTACGTTTCTCAATGCATTCAAATATAGCAAAGAATTCTCATGTGATCAAAGCCATATGTATGTAATTGATGTGGCAAACCCTTCAATTTTTCCAATTTGAAGTAGATGAAGAAATTCATATTAAAGGCAAACCCTATGTGGATAATTTTAGAAAGCATTTGTGATTCCTGTAGTATCATTAAACATGCATGCACACAAAGAGAGAGTACATATAAAGGATTTTTTGAATTGTCCTTATCTACACCTGACCTTTCATTTGTACATGGTAATTCATAGTGCAGAAATATGCATCAATGTATGTTTTTGAGAGTATCTCTAGTCATCTTGCTTTCATATTTCAAGTGAACACTTCTGTGAGAAACCATTAAAACAAGGAAACACAAATCTTTATTTGTCATACATAGAGTACTGTGCATTGGATTAAATGCCTACAAATGTACAGTGTTCTCAGTTGTAACTAAGTTTGAAAATCCTTTGTTTCTCATGTAGTGAGAATATATACAAATGAATTGTAAAAATGGATATCTATTATTTTCTATGAAATATACAAATAGGAGATATCCTAAATTATAAATACAGTAAAGTCATTGTTGAAGTAGATCTCTGGAGTAGATATTGTAAGTTGCATTTTGAGAATATACATTGTACTAACAAATGTATATGTTATTGTAAGGAATAATGTATGAGTTTGGTATTGCTTTTACTCAAACCAGGTCATAATTTATTTTGTACAGTGATGTATGTTATTTACATACTAGGAAGCTTAGAAGTTTTATGATTGTGGTGTAATATGACCCCCAAACTGAACTCTTGTTAATTTTTCTCATGTTGTACTACATTCCATTTAAGTGGTGTGTGCACATAGTCCATTTTTCAAAAAGAATTTTGATAATAAAATGCTTTATGATTATAATGTATATTTTATGCTGTTTTCCACATGTTCACCTGTTTTCAACCAACTTGTAGGTTAATATGCGTTTGTTGTGTTTGAAGTGGGTATGTTTGTATTTCCCAGCAAACTTAGAGATAATATACAGTTTAAGGCTATGCCTATATGTCATTTGATATCAGAGTGACTATAATTACGTGTATACAACTTTTCACATTGTTTACCCCATAAATTTTCTTTGCTAAGACATATTGCCATATAATTTACTGGCAATTTTTCTGGCAGTCATCCCGCTAAACAAAATGCACTTCTATGGGTCTCCATGGCAGTGTTCAGAAGCACTATATTTTTTTTCAGACACCATGTAATGGAATTGTAATGATTAATCTCTTCACACACTATAGATGATAAAATAATTTGTCATTAAAAACATTGATGTTGTTCATAAAGTCTGCCTACACCAATGTCTTCAAGAGTTTATTTTGTCTTCCAGCAGATTTAATGTTTCTGTTTTAATATTAAAATCTTCGATCCATTTTGAATTTAGGGTAGTGCATGGTGAAAGATATGGGTCCAACTTTAATCTTCTTGCTGTGCAGAGCCAGGTTTTCCAGCACCACTTATTAAAGAGGCTATCTTTCTTCCAGTGAATATGTTTGGCACCTTTGTCAAAGACAAGTTGGCTTAATGTGTCTGGAGTTGTTTCTGCATCTTCTAATTTGTTCCATTGATTTGGGTCTGGGTTTTTTTTTTTTTTTTTTGCCAGTATCATGCTGCTTTTATGACAGTAGCTTTATAATATAATTTCAAGTCAGGGATTGTGATGCTTACTGCCTTGCCTTTGTTGCCCAGGATTAACTTTGCTATTCCAGGTCTCTTCTGATTCCAGTTGAGGGACTGTGGAGGAAAAGGATCTCTTCTCCATTATTGGTGGGAGTGTAGACTACTGCAACCACTGTGGAAATCAGCATTGAGATACCTCAAAAAACTAGCACTAGAGTTCTCTTTCAACCTAGCTATTCCCCTTCTGCTTATCTTTTCGAAAGAATTAAAAATATCCTAACAACAACATATGTGCATCCATGCTTATACCTGCACAATTTGTAATAGTTAGATCTTGGAAACAACCTAAAAGCCCATTGACTGAGGAATGGATAAAAAAGTGGTATTTTTATACAGTGTAGTACTCAGTCATAGAGAAGGATAAACTTGAGGCTTTTATTGGTAAATGGATGCCACTTGAGACAATACTCGTAAGTGAAATAAATCAGAATCACATGTGTAAACATTGTCTCACTAATGTCAAAAGCTGAAAGAACATATGTATATGTATATAAAAAAGATAGTTAAGATAGTTATACTACTGATTTCTCTGAGGTCATTGCAAAGAAATGTTTGTGCTGGTATTATTTGGACAATTGAATGCAGATGTCTTGTGCTCTGCTGAACGATTTGGGGATGAAAATGCACAATATATATACCATTGTTACCCTCTGATGTGTTTAAATTTTTTTTGTTTTTTTCTCTTTGAAATAAAATGGATTTTTAAAAAACACTGACTTTTTTCTATCTCCATTTTTTTATATCTTTTAAATTATTTTTTGCTTGTTTGTTTATTGTGCTGGCCATGAAACCTAGGGCACCAAAGTTTCCATGCAAACACTTGGTTTTAGTTTTTCCTCTCTTTCCTCTTTTTTTTTTATTCTACTGTTTCACAACTTCAATTGCTTAATTTTATTTTTGTTTTCTTCTACTCAACTTCTTTCTCTTTTTAATCAACCATCTCAATTGACAGAACACCAATAGAAAGAAATAATCAAGTTGGGCAAGCAATTAAATAGAGGGGGAAAAACAGGAAAATAATATGAAAGAAAATAAGTCAATACATATCAGTCACAAGCATCAGTGCGAATGGTCTTGATTCACCAATCAATAGAAACAGACTGGCAGAATGGATCAAGAAGCAGGGTCCAAACATATGCTGCATTCAGGGAAAAATATTTACCTTCAAATGAAATTCAGAGACTAAAAGTCAAAAGATGGAAATGATACTCCCCATGACAAGAACCCAGAAAGAGGTAGTAGAAGTTATTTTATTTGCCCACAATATGAACTTCAAGTGAATACTGATTCAAAGAGACATAAAGGTTAATATATACTTGTTAAGGGTAAACTCCAAGAGGAAGATGAATATATATATATATATATATATATATATATATATATGCATATGTTCTTCATTCATTTGTCAAAGATTGGAACACTGTATGTACCTGCTTTTAGGTATTTTCTATTTGGGTTCATTTATTCACATCTATTGTTGCAGTAACATGCCAATTGCATCATGGTAGCTTTGTAAAGAAACTTGAAATATGTGATTATTGTGTCTCCATCTCTACAATAGGTGCTCAAGATAGATTCTGCTATTCTGAGTACTCTCTGTGAAAAATGCTATTGGTACTTTGATTGTGAAAGCAGTCAATCTATGCATCATTTTTGGTAATATGGCCATTTTGGCAATATTGGTACTGTCTACCCTGAAACAGCATATATATTTCTGATCTTTGAAGTGTCCTTTGATCTCCTTTTCCAGAAAACTGATTTTCATCATAGAGATGTTTTGCTTCTTGCCACAACCCATGCAGTTCTTGAGGGTCTGGGGTGAAGGACCATGAAAAGATGAGAAAATAAAGAAGAGACAAAGCTGTGGTGAGGTGGAGCCTTTATCCTCCTGATTGGAGGAAAAGAACTGCTCAACCACTGTAGCATGTTTATTTATGCACTCCCAAGTAGAATATCAATTTCAAGCCTGCTACCTAGCAACTTGCTTGCCGGGCTGGCCTGTGCCTTTGCCTTCTTGGAGCTGGAACAGTTTGTTTAGGTAGCTTGTTTTGGGCTCTCTGTGTTTTCAGGGCTGAGCTTGCTTTATTCCCACACGTGATCAATCTCCAGCTTCAACATCTCCATACAGCTTCTTTTCTTAGATTATTGTCATCATATCTAATTTAGTCATTGCTGTAGTTGTTAGTATCACTTCTTTGATTTTTCTAAGTGAGTTCATTTTTTACAGGCATATTACCAAAGGGATTGCCCCACTGTTCTGGTAGAAAATCTCTCTGTGTCACATTCTAATTGATAAAACACAATACTCTCAGTTACAGTCTAACATTTGAGCACCATTTACACTGGTAGGGATTCACATCTCCTGTCAGTCTCAGTTTAGAGGATGACCTAAGGAGCAGGAACCAATCAGTGTTGAGGGGGCAGGCTGTGTGGACTGTCCAATCAGGTGGACCAGGGGAGGAGGGCTCTGTTTCCCTGTGCAGAAGTCCAGATGCTGAACTCATTCCTAAGAGTCTGCTCAGTTCATTAAACTTCTTTCCTTTGGGATTTGTACTGGCTACAGGCTGCAGGAGAAGGACTGTGGGGAGACCTTGAAGCCACACAATGGTGAGGTTGTGGGATGGGTGCCCTGAAGTGGATCAGGAGGGGAAGAGGTTGAAGTCCAGATGGGAGAGGTAGGAACAGCAATGGCAGCTTGAGTCACTGCCTGCTCCAGTGTGAGCTCCCCCAGTCTCTAGCACTGTGTACCCTCCTTCCTTCCTGCCCTTGTTGAGGCAGGTACATTTTAGGTGCTCAGAATCCTGTTTTCTCATGGCCATGTTGCCAGCTCAGAGTGCCATCTCGGGCAGCTATAGTCCACAACTGTGTCACTAACTATAGAAGGACAGTGGTAGCTGTGGGGAGTACTTGTTACGAGAAGGCACGAGCTGGGAGAGCTCTGGTGTGCTGCCTCCCTGATCTCCTTCCCTGATGTTTGCATTGTACAGAACATTGAACTCAGGACTTTTGCTCTGAACTGGGTTTCCTACAGTTTTTAACAGTTGCTTTTTACAATTTGAAATCAAGTCTAAGTTGACAGGATGAATTGAATGTCTTTGCTTGCCTGTTTGTTTTGGTTGTGTTTTGATTTTTGAGATAAGTGTTTGGTCCTCTGATGCAAGACAGATAAAAAGAGAGAGAGAACACAGAGAGAAGGAAAGAGGCCTTTATTTGGGCATGGGTGGGATGCTGAAGAGATGCAGGCACCTCTGGAAGGATCAAGAAAAAAACTGTGGACTTTATTTGGAATTGACCGGGGCAGAGTTAAAGGGGCAGGCAGGATAACGTATTGACAGCTGATTGAGGTGCGTTGGAGCGTGTGAAAAGCTGGAGGTTTAACTTTTGGGTTTGCAAGAATGCGAAAGTCAGTGCTGAAGAGAGACGCTGTCTAACGCCAAAGGGAGGCAATGCCCAGCACCATGTTGACTAGCACATGGGAAAAACCTGTCATTCCCATCTTTTGGTTGTTAAGGGGTGATGTGCCTCTCTCTAGCTACTTCCTGGTGAACAGGGGTATCCTGGTAGGGGCAATAACGTGATGCAGAATGATGAGTAGCTCCCATGTAGAGGCTGGTCCTGGGGGGTTCTGTCATGAATAGAAGTTCTCTAGCAGTGAAAGCTTCTATCCTGGAATGGATAAACCTCAAGAAGAGTTTAAAAACACAGGGTGCTACAAGCAGGAAAAAAACAATTGTGATTAGAGGACCTATGATAGGTGCTACTATAGGTGCCCATGAATCTAAGGAGGGCCACCAGGAGGACCATGGGGTTGTATTATATCCCTTGAGTCTTTTTTCTGTTTGGTGCCAACTCTTGGAGCTTGTGAATTTGGTCCTTGACTATACCTAACTGGTTTACAAAGAAACAACATTCTTCGGCCAACATAGCACAGGTACCACCTCTCTCTGCCATCCGTACAGGGAGGGTGCAATGTTTTGGAGGACAACTGCTGCTAAAGAGGTAATCTGGTCTTGAAGTGAGTCCACAGTTCTTGATATTTTGTAAATAGAGGTTTTCAAATCATAAGACAACTGAGTATAGAAGTAAGCACCCATTCCCCAGGCCCCATGCCAATAACTGAGAAGATACCAACCCCTGTGAGTATTGGTGCTATGTCCCTAGACGACCTACAGAACACTGTGTGAGAATTAATCTGTGATCTTTGCATGACTTCAGATTTTGTCTGCAGTGTCACTTTTGTGGCTGCTACTGCCAACGTGCAGGAGTCCTGCCATGTGGAAGGGAGACAAGTGAATGCTTCAAGCCCACAGACAAAGGAAGCATACAGGGCTGTGATGTTTGTTGTCTCTTGTAGATGGGTGCATGGCTCAAGAAAGCCCACCACAAGTGTTGTACCAGTTTGGTTTGAGTGAAGCATACAAGAGAGATTTTTTGGTCATAATTATACTGGTGCTAAAGTTAGGAGGCCCAACAATTTGTGCTTGTACATATGTTTGAAGGGCTGATATCTACCAGGTGACTCGGTATGCCATGTATGAATCCTGTTGTAGGAGCAGGCAAAGCCAGCAATTGGAAAAGTCAGTTTTATTGGCTCCCTGGAAGACGGATTGTAAGAACTGGTATGTGTTTGTATCAGTCAGGGTTTACTAGAGAAACAGATATAACACAAGATACATAACTGCATAAGAAATAACAAGATTGGCTTACAATGGTCAGCCACAAAGTTGAATAAAGGAGCGTGCAGAGGGTGTCTACAAGCTGGAGGGTGAAGGGTCCAGCCCAAGGGCTGGAGCTTACTGTAGTGTCCTATGCAAGTCCGTTTCAGGAGGCCGATGGGTGTATGACGGAACACTGAAGAATCTGTGGCAGAAGGCTGAAGAGTCTATGATGAAGACTGAAGAATCTATGACAAAGGCTGAAGGGTCTACAATGAAGCCGAACAGTCTGTGCCACAAGTCAGGAGACCACATCCAAGCTGAAGGTGAAGACTAGCAAAAGGTAAAAACATAAACATATACACACTGGCTCAAAGTATGCATTCAGATCTTACACTCTCATGCTGCAATCTGGGGGGAGAGGGGTCTCATCATTCCGATCATTAATGGGCCTTTCATTATTAACTTCTTAGAGGCAGCACAGCTCCCAACACAGGTAGCAGTCATTCACTGCAAAGGACACCAAAACTCCACTGATTCTGTGGCTCAGGGCAATGCTTTTGCAGACACACAGACCAGACTGGCCACACAGTGACTGTAACCAACCTGCTTGCTCCCATTAGTTTCAGATACCTTGCCACAACCCTAATATTCACCAGAAAAGGTACTTCTCCTTCCAAGCCAAGTTACACACAAAACACTCAGGGATGGATTTTCTAAGGGTCTACCAGATCACTATAGATGGCCCTGTGTCAATAAGGAAAGAAAGTGTTTGACCTAAAATGTCCAGCAAGATGCAGGACTTTGAGTCACCGTGGTGGGGGCCATAGGCACCAAGCATGGTCAGTCTTCAACAGCAAATCCAAGCAATTTAGCTAGTGACAAATCTGAAGGCAATAGTAATGTAGAATCCTGGGAGGGTGGGGAAGTTGATGACTTACCTATTCTCTGGCAGAGAGGACAGTCAATCTTCAAGCGACCCTCCAGCTTTCAGATGGGGCAGGGCCCGGGTGATGGCCTCGGATCTGGGCATGCTCATGCCCTGTGTCCTTCCTTGTTGCACTTGAAGCATGATCCCCGAGGGGCTCGGGTCCTGGGCTTGTCTATGGCTTGTGACCTGCATTGAGCCCTGAGTGCTGCAGCCAAATATTGGCCCTGGAGTTGAGCTTGGAGTTTAAGTTGCTGTGCCTTTCTGTTGTTAAAGACATGGAATATCCTTAAAGGTCAAATCATAGGATGAAAAACATATTTAAGCTGTTTGGTAAAGGTAAAAGGGTCAGCATCAAAGGAGCTTACACAAGAGGAGATATGAGAAAGATCTGAAATGGAAAAAGGGACATGTACCTGCTCATCTCTAAGTATAGCAGCACATATATGACACACATTACATAAATTTTTGTTGAAAAGATTATCATTTGACTGCTGACCTCATTTTGGTTTGATTTAAGCTCCCCAAAACAAGTAGCTGGAGCACAGGAGAAAGGCAGATGTCTGGATCTAAAAGAAGATGTCAGTCACCATAAAAATGCCAATTTTACATTTTAGAAGATTAGTATGCTTGAAGGCATGAATACATTTAATATACCATAAGATCAGCAATAATGAATTGTCCCAGCCATATGAAACCTTTGTATCAGAGCATCTTTAAATCCTACAACCTCATGTGAACGTATAGGATAATATATTTTATAACTTTAGTTGGTGTGTCTCCCATAAGGCTATGGAGATCATTGGGGCCTGTCATCAATGAACAAGAACTGGTAAAATGTTACCAGGGAGTCCCTTTCTTATTCATTAATTAAAGTCCTACCCAATAATCTCTCCCCACCTCAAGGGATTTTAATTATCTTAATAATTTTATTCTTTGTAGGTGACTTATGATGAAAAACCCAATCACAATATTTAGCATATTATTTTTGAACAATGGGAAACTCCCATGTCATGAGACATAAATGACAGTATATATTGAATTTACACAATGAATTATAGCATCATTTTAACAGCTGGCAACTCAGGTGGAACCATGCTTTTAGATGTATAACCATATGAAATTTTGAACAAATGATCCAAAAATGGAAAAGGAAAAAATCATTGAGCTCAAATAAAAAAAAAAAAAACAGCTGTTCGTGGATATGAAAAACACAAAAACATATATAGATGATCTGTACAGATCAGACATAGAAGCATAAATAGTTTAACAGACAAACAGCTTACACAATCAGAGTGCACTCAAATATAGTTCACTAATTCGAATTATAAGAACTCTTTTACAGTTTTTACATTTGTAAGCATAGAGTAGTGAGAACCTTTTGTGGGCTAATCAACAGACATCTCTTGAAATAAGAATCAAATGAATAACACCTTTTATACCTGTGAAAGCAAAGACAGTTATTAAAGTAAAAACATCTAGTAGGAAGTCATAGGAATTAATCACAAATTGGAAGTCTTTGACATAATTACATGGGTCGTCAGTGAAGGACCCTAAGTGCTTCGAGATATGGGAAAGGTCAGAGAGGGAAAAAAGGACAAGATCATGGCCCAGGTCATCAGTGCCTGTCACCTCGCAGACAGGAAGGAGAGGTTGGGGTGAGTGACATTTAGAAGGAGGTTGAGGTGGAAATAGTGGCAGTGGCGCCCTGTGTGACAGGAAGGTGGCAGCAGGCAGGAGCGGGCACAGGATGGAGGAGACTGGGAGGAGATCCGGTGTGATGAACAGGCAGGAGAATGGCAACAGCGGGGTGGAGGAGGAGCAGGAGGGAGAAGGGGTAATGTGGAGGAGGAGAAGATGGCCACGGAGAAGAGCAGGAAGCCTCTCCGGGACATTGGAGGGGGTTGCGGTGTGGAGCAGGCCCAGAGACCTGGGGCTGCCCCATATACCTGAAGGAGGTAGGGGCGAACCCCGAGAGCAAAAGAGGCCTGGACAGGTGGGATTTTAGACCTGTGGCTGTTACAGTAGCAGAAATGTACTCCCCCTGGTGGACCTTGTTGGTTACTGCAGGCTGGCCATGTGGTTTGGATGCATTGCAACTGAATTGGAAGGAAGCGAACCAACAGGCAAAGATGGTGAGTCGCATCCCCTGAAGGTGTCGTCACCCCAACAGGGAGCGCGAGAGAGATGGAGAGCCCCACACCCAGGTCCAGTAGTCATCACCGGTGGGATGAGGGCTTACCCCGAGGGGCAAGGTCCAGAAGGAGGAGAGAACAAAGGGAGGGGCCGTCCTGAAGCAGCACCTCGGTTTACCAGACAAGAACCCCGAAGTGAGAGTTGGCTCACCTGTGTGCACCTGCGAGGACTGAAGGGCCCGGTGGTGCATGGAGGCTGCTAACAGCAGCGGCAGAGGTGGAGAGGAGAGGAAAAGGAGGAAAGGTCCGTAGGGG
>RJWM01038190.1:0-16906 GCA_004363535.1 Dasyprocta punctata | reverse complement strand
TATCTTTTTGAAGCAGAATTTCACTGTGCAGTTCAGGCTGGCTTTGAACTTACAGCTGGCCTTGAACTCACAGTAATCTTCTTGCTTCAGACTCCTGAGTGCTGGGGTTAGGTGTGAGCCACCATAACCAGCCTAATACCATTCCTTTCTTTCTCTCTCTTTCTTCCTTTTGGAATAGGAATGTTTACTCTTTGCCTTTGTGTGTTGTAACTGTTTAACTTTTTTTGATTTTTACAGGAGCTTATAGCTAAGAGTTTGTTTTAAACCTCAGAGGAGATTTTCTTTTAAGAGGAAAAAAAGACATATATAAGAAAGACAAAAAGCAAAAGAGACAAACAAACGACTAGAATAAATGCACAACAGTAACATTATAGGTTTACAAAACAGGATGATAGGAACTTGACAATGGTTGCAAAATATTGTGTATCGCTATCTTCAAAATGTTTGTTTACATTAACAGATATAGACATGTAAAATTGATTTAATCATATGCGTATTAACTGTTCTTTCTCAATAACTAATACACTCAGCAGTATGTTCATTTTAGTTATCTTACATATACATATATACAGATTCAGAGGAGATTTTTGAGTTGGACTTTTCAGCAATGCTGAAACTGTTAGGACTTTGGCAACTTTTAAAGGTAAAGTAAATGTATCTTTGTTAGGGTTTTCTGGCACAATAGAGAAACAAAAGAAAAGAAAAAGAATGCCTTTATTGAGGACTTGGAGAGGAGTGCACCACTCATAGGGTTGAGCTTTCTCCTCTGACCAGAGACAAACGTGGTGGGAGGTTTTCTGACCTCTGGCCAGAGATGGAGTTTGGGGTGGGCATTGATGATGCACAAGGAACTGATTGGAATTGTCTTCACATGCATGGGAAAGGAAAGAGGAAGTTGTAATCAGGGCTAAATGGGAAGGAGGAGGAAGTGGTGGTTAGAGTAAGTGTCATTTTTGCTTTGGCCTTCTGCCTTGTTAGACTGCCACCATAATATCCAGTAATTTATACTATGGCAGAAACCTTTCAATCTTTGCATAAAGAGATGCACATCAGTCTTGTGGAGGCAGGGGCAGAATGTTATGACTGGTATTTAGATGTTTCCCCAAAGTCTCAGGTGCTCATAGGTGGGGCTTTGGGAACATGACTGGGCTTGTGGGCATGATACTCATCAATGAATTAATCCATGGTAGACTTCAGAGTTAAATGTGATGTTGAGAGGTAAAGCCTGGTTGGAGGAGGTATGTCACTGGGGGCGTGGCCTGGAAGGTATAGCTTCCTCTCTCTGTGTCTCTGAATGCTTTCAATACATAGTAATCATTTACTGAAAAATAAGTGAAAAAATTTCTAAAACATTAGCCATTCACTATAGAAAAACAATGATTATAATGAGTAGATTTTCCATTACAAGTTATGGTAGCAAGAAAAGAATAAAGCAACATTTGTAAAGTGCTGAAACGCAAGAACCATCAACTCAGCAAACCGTATCCAGTGAAAATACACTTCAAGAATGAGAATGAAGGTCAGATGTGGTACTGGCACATGTCTAATCCAAGCACATTAGCAGGCTAAGGCATGAGGATAAAATTTTCAATCCCAGCCTGGGAACTTCAGTAACTTAGTGAGAACATGTTTCAAAAAAACAAACAAACAAACAAACAACAACAAAAAAAGGAATAAAAATATAATAAAGACATTCTCAGTTGAAGAAAAAGCTGAAGAGTTTATTTTCAGCAGACATAGTGCAGAAGAATTGTTTAAAATTTCTCCAGACAGAAGTGAAATAAGAATAGAAATAAACTGGCAATATCAAGGGAGAAAGAAGTGCAATAAAGAGAATAAATATCTGGGTAAATACAGTGTATTGTGCTAAACACATCAATAAAAAGACATATTTTCAGAACCAATAAAGATACATGTCTCAAATATATTTGAATATATTTGAATTATATTTCAAATATAATTATATAGTCAGGTTAAAATACAACCATGACCAGTTTTTGACCATCTAAATACTAATCTAAAGCCTAGAGTGACTACATTCATGTCTTACAAAATACAACTGAAGGCAAAGAAGATAACCAGTTTAAGTCAAATGTTATATAATCATCGTATTAATTCCTCAGAAATATATAACAATACCAAAGCACCTAATAAGAACCTAATAAAAGCTTCAAATTTTATGCTTACTTATAGAAAAAAGTATAGGAGTATTTTGCAACTTATTGTATAAAGTCAGAAGTATACAAGTATAATAACTAGATGAGTTAATTCAAAAAATAGACCAATATATTTCATGAGCACAGACATGAAAATTTTCAAGAAAATGTTATCAAATTGAATTTCAAAATATGTTAAAATAATATTAAAGTACAATCAAGGATCATTCATCTCAAAATGCAAGGTTGTGTCAATATTTAAAAATCAAACGTAAGCCGGGCGTGGTGGCGCACGCCTTTAATCCCAGCACTCGGGAGGCTGAGGTAGGCGAAGCGTTGTGGGTTCGAGGCTTGGGCTACAACGCGAGCACAAGGCCGGCCTGAGATACATAGTGCGACCCTGCCTCAAAAACACCCGGGCCGGGAGTTTGGCTCAGTGCCTTAGGCGCCTGCCCTGACAGGCGCAAGGTTGTGAGTTCAATCCCCGGTGCCGCAAAAAAAAAAAAAAAAAAAAAAAAAAAAAAAAAAAAAAAAAAAAAAAAAAAAAAAAAAAAAAAAAAAAAAAAAAAAAAAAAAAAAAAAAAAAAAAAAAAAAAAAAAAAAAAAAAAAAAAAAAAAAAAAATCAAACGTAATTAACATTACTAAAATCAAAGAAAAAATATGATCATGTCAATTCAGGCAGATGAAGTACAAAAAATAAAAAATATATTCATGTTAAAATTCTGAACATGCTAATAGAAGAGAACTTCCTCCGTCTGATAAGCATATCCACAAAAAACAAAACAAAATCATACAACCAACATCCACATGTAATGATAAAAATCAAACGTCTTGTGATATGATCAGAAAAAAGCAAGGCTACCCACTCTCATCATTTTTATTCAAAATCTTATAATGAATCATAGCCAGTGTAATAAAAGGACAGGAAATAATATTTGTATAGATTGGAAGCAAAACTGTCCTATTCTCAGACAACATGATTATCAGTGGAGACATACAAGGAATCTAAACAGACATGGTGAGTTTGAGTAATGCTCCAAGATCAGAATCAGCAAAGACACACATAATTTATATTTCTATCAACTCACAATATAAATGTAGACATGGAAATAAAAGAAAAAATACTGACATAATAGCTCAAAAAGGAAAAGTTTTTATATAAATCTAGCAAAATATTTTAATATTCTATATGTTGAAACTACAAAATATTCACAGAAAAATCAAACACCATAATAAATGGAGGATAACAACAGGTGAGTGTATTGGAAGACCAGTGTTAAAGTGATTATTCTTCACAAATCGATGGACATATTTACTGAAATTCTGATACAAACTCAGAAAAATTTTATAGATAAAAGCAAGTTGATTAAAATTTATATGAAAAGGCAAAGGAATTAGAATAGTTAAATGTATTCCTGAAAAGGATGAAGCTGCAAGAGACTACTGTTTGACTTTAATACTTATTAAAAATGATAGACACATCAGTCAATAAAACAATATAGAACTTTTAGAAACAGACCCATGCTTGATGAGTTGATTTTGAAAAAGTTGAAAAAACAGCTTAATAGAAAAACAAAGGTCATCTGTTAAACAAATGGTATTGGACTAGTTGGATATGACATGAAAAACACAAATCTCATTCTACACCAAATATCTAAACACAAACTGGAGATGTGGCATATATATAAATACATACGTAAAAATGTAAAACTTGAAGAAAAAAAGCAGGCAAAAAATGCCTTGAACTAGAGATGGGCAAGGAATTCTGAGGAAATTCCAACATGGCCAGCAGACCCTAGGCTGTGAGAGGGAAGCTCAGAAAAAGCACACTGAGAGGCACAGGTACTAGAAACAAGGAAGGAAACCAGACACAAACATGAGAAGACAAGCTGTGGGAATAACCTACCAGACCAAGTCCAGTTTTAAGGGTAGTTAGAAAGAGAAATTGAGCTACCCCTGGATCATGGCACACCTTATACCCCATGACTGGGGAGCACAGCATCATGGGAAAGTTTCTAATGTCTTGAGAGAAGAAGCCAGTGTCAAAGTAGCAGTCAGGATTCTTACCCTGCCCACTCTCCCCCTTGGGAGAGGGAGTCCCAGCTGTCAGGTGTTCATAGATGAGGGAACCAGAGAATCTAAAATGAGGACAGTGACTAAGCTAGCACCAGCAGGATCTTGGGAAAGTTGAAAACAAGGTTACATTACTGATTAGGGACCTGGAACTAAACACTGAGCATTCTGGCTCAAGAGGTTGTAGGTTGGGGCAGCAGTTGTGACTGGTGAGATGCTAGGAAGACAAGGAATTCGAGCAGTGCCAAAATAGGCAGTTTCCCACTGGAGCCCCAAATACCATGGAGTTCTGTGCCTAGGTTACATGATCACCACTCACCATTTGGTGCCTACATGGGAATTTCCCAAATCCTAACCAAAAGCTGCTAGATATCATCCCAATGCACCATGGAATTTGTGGGCTGGATAGTGATACTTTGTGGAGTGTGGACATGGAAATGTGGATGAAGAACTGGAGAGAAGCAGTTTAGCCCAAATACATGACATGGTGGCGTAATCTGGAGCTTTACTGAAAACAGAACATTAAAAAAGTTTTCAAAAAGAAAAAGGAACATAGAGATGGAAATGGGGATTATGGAGAAAAGGGAGCAGAGATCAAGAAGTCCCTTTCAGAAATCAGTGAAAGACTGGGTACTACCCTAAACACATTGCACTGTCCCCATCTCTGAACAACTGAAAGTCTCTGATCATGTGACAAAGGCAAAAATCTCTGGTTAGTCATACACTCATAAGCACAACAGAAGCCAACCACAACGTTGCCTGCAGAAGAAAGAAGCCAGGGCTAGTGGTCCATACAGATCACCCCCTGCCCTTGAGTCAAAGCTTCTCAGTTTATGAACAGGAAAAGAGCACATTGGCAGAACTCAGTCTTTAACATTATTGGGACGAAGAGGATACTTTGCTTTTGTGCTTTTGTTTTTGTGTGGTATTTCTTTATTATTCTTATTCTTTCTCTTTCTCTTTCTTTTTCTTTTCTTTGTCTCCATTCATTCTACTGTGAATCTATGGGAGGTATTTGTATTGTAAAAAGGAAGATAAGGACTAACTAATTCTTCAGTCTATGTAGTATCTTTCTTGGGTATGTTAGAGTAACCCTCACCAAAAATTGTGCTGGCAGGGGTTCAAAAACAAGCTACTGGCATATTAATAGACAGCATATTCTGACCTCACAACTTTCCTCAATCTCTGATTATACTTAACATTTCATGTGTGGAGTTGGTACATGTGCATAGTACCTCTTAAATCTTCTCTCCTCCCCCTTTACCCCCTTCCCTCCACCTCCCTACTAATAAAAATGCTTTTTTTAAGTTAACCCCTGTTAATTCTGAATGATTATTACGTGGGAATTTATTATATTAGCCTAGACACATTTCCACATTATTTTGAAATATGGAAAAATATCCTATTATTATCTATTATAAATATTACAAAATATCTATTGCAACCTTAAATTTCATGTGTTTATTTTACTTGTAGTAATTTACAAGGCTTTACTGTAAAAATTTATATAAATGCACATATACCTATATTACTGCAAACTGTTGAGATAGCAAACTATTCAGATTATCTCATTTAATGTGATGCAACATGGCATATATTGTATATGTAATTATATTTTAAAAATTAATTACATAAATACATATTGATTTGAAAAATGCTTCAAGTTGTTTTAAGTAAAAAACTTCATTGCAAATTATAATATCTATAAAGTTTGACATTTTTTTCATTCATTTACTGTCATTCCTATCTTCTACTTTCTGGTCTACTCTGCTTCTTTTCCTCTTCCTTTTGTCTTCCCTCATCCTCCAAATCCCAGCCCATCTATAGTAATACATCACAGTGCTAGGAGTGATTGAAAAGAAAGTGACATTTCTAAAACATGATTGTAATGTACATTATTGTAATGTATGTGACTGATACATTATTGGTTCTATAAATGCTGGTATAACTAGCAGTGTTTCTATCCTTTCAACTCAAAGACTGGGACTAATTCTATTAGGCTGAGTAGGATGAACAAGTGTATAAATACCTACCAAAACCAACTAAACCCAAGATCACATCAGAAGGAAACATCCAGTAACTAAAAAGATTGCCACACTAACAACAAAGCTTCTCTATTCCAATTGACCTTCAAGCCTCAGCATATGTACACACACATGCATATATAAATATGAGAAAATAAGTCAACAAGATGCTTCCAGAATTTTTTTTTATTTTAAAGAGAAAAATGCAGGTCAAAATGGTGGAACAGTAAGCAGCAGCCTTTTGGAGAGTTGCTATCTAGACACTGGAATATAGCATAATGAGGAAGACAAGAAGGAGTGAAGTGGGTACACTGGACCCAGGAATAATCTGAAGTGTGAATTGAAGCCAATGGAGAGAGTGAAGAGAGAAACTCCAATGAAGAAGAGGTAGCTGGTGGCACTTTCTCCCCGAGATGTGACCCACTGCATGAGTGGCAGTTCAAACTTGTGAACCTACAGTGATGGTGACAGCTGGTGACCTCTGCAGAAAGACGTGGTAGTGGAGGGGAGCAGCAAATGTGAGGGACTACACTGGCTGGTGATGAGTGGAGAGGAGTTAGGCCTCTCACAGGAGAGAGTGCCTAGCCGGGAGCCATGTTGGAGATGGGCCAGCTGAACTCAGAACTAGAACTGCTGTTGGCTCCATCTAGGAGATCCTGGATGGCAGCAAGCCCAATGAGTCTGGTCTCAGGGCAGGCCTGCTGAGATTATCCACTACCCCACCAAAAAGCTACTGATGGCGTACTGGGATAGATCTGCACAAATTGGGACTCTGTCTCCACACGTTTTCTACTACTGAAACCAGAGAGAACCCTGGAAGTGGACTTTTTCTTTTCTTTTCTTTTCTTTTCTTTTTTTCCCTCTTTCTTCTTCATTGTTTGATCTTGGTTTTGTATGAGTGTGATTGTGTTTTCTAGCCTTTCTGTGGTGTGGTTCTGTCCCATTCTTCCTTTTATCTCTTCTTTCTCTCTTTTCCTTCAGTCATCTGCACTAGTTTCCCAAATTTGGGGTGATCCATCTTTGTCCTCCAATCCTACTTCTAATCTCTTCTTCTTGTTTCACTTCTCTATTTTCTCCTTAATCCATTTTAAATTTTAACCTGTGAGAGTGAAATTGACCTCCATACTGTATGTAGTTTTCTGGTTTATTTTAGATTTTGTTATATAACCACAAATATAGTTCATATGGTTAAAAGTGGCAAATTGAGGGTTAGCTCAGCCTGTAATTTTCTAGGACATGTTTGATGCAATTGGTACCACTGTAGCCAAAGTTTCCATAATCATTCTAAACAGCTATTGGCCCTGGTAGTCCATGACTGAGGTTAATTAAGGGTCACAGATAATACTGTGGTACAGTGCCAAAAAACCAGGAACTGGGTCAAACAAGCAACTTCTCATCTCCAAGAAACTAAAGAGTAAGCCCTTCCAATAGACTCAAACCCAAAAACCAGTTACACCTAGAAGATACCTCATAGAAATAGTCATCATCTATGAATCCTAAATACTAGCAATAAAGCAACCCTCCATAGACAATTTAGAAGCATCACCCCAGGAATTAAACTAAGAAAAGAAAGAAAAATGAGAAGACACTTAAAATGCAAAGCCAGACATCAAGTTCAGCGAAGGCAAATCCAGGGAACAATGATGTGGGACAATCTGAAAGCCTCCCATCTGGCCCCTCTGAAGTGGTAACAACAAATCAATTAAATGAGGCTCTGGAAACAATGAAATCAGAAATAGTCTCTCAGATAAAAAACATGCCTAGGGATGTTAGAGCAGATACAGACAAAAAAAAAATAGATGAGTTTAAGAAAATTATGGAAACTCAACACATGAAAGAAATGTAGCCAGGTGTGGTTGCACAAGCCTTTAATCCCAGCACTTGGGAGGCTGAGGTAAGTGGGGCATTATGAGTGTGAGGCCAGCTTGGAATACAACGTGAGCAAGGCTGGTCTGAACTACATAGTGCAACCCTGCCTCAAAAAAAATTATAGGGCCAGGAGTTTAGCTCAGTGGCTTAAGTGCCCACCTGGCAGGTGTGAGGTTGTGAGTTTGATCCCTGGTACCAGAAAAAAAAGAAAAGAAATGTAACTGAGATCAGCCTCAACCTGCTGTCCCCCACCACTGAAAGGTTTGCTTCCCATGGGCAGCGCACACAGGCAGAGAGAACCAGCCAGACCTGCCTCCACTTGTTGGCCCCCACCATTGGAAGACTTGCTTCCTGCAGGTAGCACGCATGGGCAGAGAGAACCAGCCAGATCCACCTCCACCTGCTGGCCCCCACCATCAGAAGGCTTGTTTCCTGTGGGCAGCCAGCATGGGCAGGGAGAACCAGCCAGATCTACCTCCACCTGCCAGCCCACACTATAGGAAGACTTGCTTCTTGTGGGCAGCTAGCACAAGCAGAGAGAACCAACCAGATCTGCCTCAACCTGCTGGCCCCCACCATCAGAAGACTTGCTTCCTGTGGGCAGCCAGAATAGGCAGAGAGAACCAGCCAGGCCAACCTCCATCTGCCAGCCACCAACATCACAAAGCTTGCTTCCTGTGGGCAGCCAGTGCAGGCAGGGACATACAGCCAGTAAGCCCTGTGTACCTGCAAGCCACCATTGGAGACCCTTGCTACATTTGGGCAGCCATTGCCCACCAGGAGAACCAGACAAACACACCCTTGTGTGCCTGCCACCATTGGGGGTCCCCCAGTGTAGAAACATAGGTTGAGGGAAGCACCCCCACCACCATGCACCCCTGGCCATTGGGGAAGCCTCAGTGTAGCTGCAGGGGTCTGGAGAAGCCCACTCCATGCTCTGCTACCTCCCTGGGAACCTGAGGTCAGAGAAACCCAGGTGCCTGCCCCATTCTCCTACACATCAGAGGGGCAACCAATGTAGAAAGTGCCTGGGACTGCACAACCGGCTTGTTGGGAGGAACCCAGGAGAATATCAAGGCAAATGGGCAAAAGGCAATCTCAGATGTCTAGCTCACACAGAACAAGCCTGGTAGGTATAGACATGGAAGCAAATGGAAGTCACACAGCTGAAATCTCTGAGAATAGCAATTGAAGTAAAGAAACAACATCATGAGACTGTAAAAGTAATCAGATCAGAAACAATGTCTCAGGTAAAAGAAGAAATCACAAGCATGGTGAAAGAATTGCTGAGCATATCTAAAGAAGACATAGATTTTTTTTTAAAAGGAGTGTAGGAAAATGATGGAAACCTTCAATGAACAATACAGAAAGAAATTACAATGCATGAAACACATTCAAAGAGATATCCAAGAAATTAAAAAGTCAATTGAAAGTTGGCAAAACAGACTGAAGATAGACTTTCAGACCTTGAAGACAGGATCACGGAAAGCTATTGTGAAAGAAAACATCTCTGAAAAATAACAAAGAACCAGGAAATAACAATTCAATGGCTGCAAGACAATGCAAAGAAAAATAATTTAAGAGTGATAGGTATCAGTGAAAAAGCAGGGGTTAACATAAATAAAATAAAAAAGGCTACTTACAGAAGTAATAGCAGAAAACTTCCCAAACATGGGAAAAGGACACGACAAACAGATAACAGAGGTGTATAGAAAAACCAGCCATAACAAAAGTAAATCTACACCCAGACATATAATTATCAGGATCCCAGAAATTCAGCACAAGAATAGAATATTAAAAGCTGTTAGAGAAAAGAAACAGAGCACCTATAAAGGAAAGCCAATCAGAATCACAGCAGACTTGGCAGCACAAACCATCATGTCAAGAAGAATTTGGAGTAAAGTATTTCAATTCCTGAAAGAAAACAACTTCCAACCCAGATTGGTGTACCCTTCAAAACTATCTTTCAAAATTGATGGAAAAATAAGATACTTCCATGATAAAGAACAACTGAAGGAAGTCATGATGACAAAACCAACTCTATAGAGAGTGCAGAAGGTATTCTAGACAGAGAGAAAAATGACCATGGTTCCAGGAACAGCAGCAGAGGAGGATCACCAAACAGAACAGGCAACTGAATGAAGGGGAAAAGTGGAGGGCCAACAGCAGGAGGATACATGGCAGAGATTAACCAATGTATGCCAGTTGTGACCATTAATGTAGATGGCCTCAATTCACCAATAAAAAACACAGGGAGAGTGGATCAAGAAACAAGATCCATCAATATACTGTATACAAGAAACATATTTAACTTGAAAGGAAATTAATAGACTGAAAATCAAAGGAGGGTAAACAATTGTTCCACATGACAGGAGACCAGAAAAAAGCAAGGGTAACTTGCCCTTCAACCACAGAATGGACAGGAAAGATATGGTATTTTCATATGATGGAAAGCTACCCAACGATAAGTAGGATAATCTTGAGGTTCTGGTATGTAAATGCATGCAACTGGAGATCATGTTCATGGGCAAAATCACTTGAACTCATACGACTGAACCCTAACATAAAAAACAGAAGGAGTTAGAGGTATCCAAAAAAAACTCAATAGATATTATGACAGTGATAGTGGAGGAAACACCTAGCAAGGAAAGGTGGTAACTACTGTTAATTTTCTTATTGTCTTGTCTTGAAATCTTGCATCATTTCATAATTTTGTTAGGTTTGGTTTTGTTCTGTCTTGTTTTGTTAGATTTTCCTGTGTCTGATGGTATGAGAAGCTATTCTAAAGATAACATGATGTATTATGGTGACCATTGTTGATTTCCTATTGTCTTGTTTTGAAGTCCTGTAATGCTTTCATTCTTTTGTTTGATTGGTTTTATTGTTTTGTTTTGCTTGATTTTTATTATGTGTGATGCTACAAACAGCTATTTTGAAGAAAACAAGAGAAATTATTGTAGAAAAAGAAACGTAATTGATAAAGCAGATTCAAGCAGATATCCAGGTGAATAAAAATTTTATCAAAAGTACTGGAAGCAGATTGGGCCAATGTGGGGACAGGATGTCAGATACTGAAGACAGGCTTGCAGTTAGAGATCAGGAAAAGAAAGAATTCTCAAAAGCAAAGGACCATGAAAATCAATCCAGCAGCTACTAGATGAGACAAAGAAGAATTATTTAAGATTGACTGGAGTCAATGAAAAGGCAGGAGATACCACAAATTATATTAAAAATGTTCACAGACATCATGGCAGAAAACTTTCCTCATAGAGGAAAAGAGTTTGACATACAGATAAGCGAGGCATATACACCTCCAATTAACCAGTCAGAATTCTACAGCCAGTAGTATCATAGTCAAGATTTCATCAATTAAGCACAAGAGTAGAGTCTTAAGACCTGTTAGGGAAAAGAAATAAACCACCTCTAAAGGAAAGTCCATCAGAATCACAACTGACTTCTCAACACAAACTCTCAAGTCAAGGAGAGTTTGGAGTGAAGTAATCCAAGCTCTAAAATAAAACAACTTTCAACCCAGATTTATGTACCTCACAAAACTGTCTTTCAAAACTGATAGAGAAATAAGATACTTTCATGACAAAGAACATATGAGGAAATTTACAACCACAAAACCAGCACTCTAAAATGATCTGAAAGACATTCTAGAAATAGATAATAAGGACTACAGCTCCATGAACCCCAATAGAAGGAATCCACTGCTGCAGTCCAGCTGGGCTAGGTCCACAGAGTCCCCAAAGGTGGGCTGAGAATCGGCATGTGGAGAACAGACAAAGAGCTCAGAGACTGTGTGAATCTGCTTTGTTTATTGTAAGCTCAAACAGAATATATACACTTTCTTTTTGGCCAGGGTTGAAAGTTTAGATAAAAGAAGGAACTCAACAGGTGTTTCTATGATAACATGGTTTCTATAGTTACATGATTAGTTAGCATAGGCAAAAAGTTTATATCTAGTTAAAGACCTTGAAGCGTGTTTTTACTACTAATAAGTGCTCCATAGTGGTATCCTATCTAAAAGCCTACAAAACATAAGATTATACTCAGCCCTAATTTAGACCCCCTATCTCCCTGTGATGTTCTTGCAGCTGCAAGGACGTGTTATCTACCTCGCCTCTATAGTAATGTATCAGCCTCTCTGTAAGGAGGTTCCCAGACAGCCCCAGCCAGCTGGTCATTATTATTATCATCAAGGGCTCCCAAACTTCTGGTCTGACCTTGATCTCGTTAGTCCTACTCAAATGTCAGACCAATATACCATTAATTGTAAAAAAACATTTCATTAACTATCCTTTGTTCTCAGGGAGTTTCTATATTTTGCTTACTAATTTGGTGCATAGGAAAGAAAATAAAAGAAATCCTTCAAATTGGATCAGAGCACAAGTTAACACTATAGTTCCCAAGAAATGTTAACCCATTCCCACAAAGCCAATTTTTATGCTGCAGCCTTTTCTTAGAAGATGACCTCCTTGAAGATCTATCTTCTTCCATGTTTGGACCTTGTCAACAGAACGTGGCTAGAGAAGGACGTGGCAATCCACCAGGCAAGGGAAATAATTAGAAGGAGGGGAAAAGTCAGGAAGCCAACAACAGGAAAATAACATGACAAGGATAAATCAATACATAACCGTTATAGCTAGCAATGTTAGTGGTCTCAGTTCACCAACCAAAAGATGCAGAGTGGTAGAATGGATCAAGAAGCAAGATCCAACAATATGCTGCTTACAGGAAACACATTTAATTCAAAAAAATTATAGACAAAGTCAAAGAATGGAAAAACAATACTCCATGCAATAGGAACCCAGAAAAAAGGAGGGGTAGCTATTCTATTTGCAGACAAAGTGAATTTCAAGCCAAGATTGATTAAGAGAAACAAAGAAGGTCACTACATTCTTATAAATGAAACAATCCAAGAGGAAGCGATAACACCCTTAAATATATAAGGAACTGAACTATATAAAACAAATCATAACAGACATGAAAAATTAAATAAGTCCTAACAATTGCATTGGGAAATCTCAATACCCCACTGTCACAAAAAGACAGGTCAATTAGACAAAAAATTAATAGTGAAATATTAGAACTCAAACAAACTTTTGAATAACTGAACTTAGTAGATGTTTATAGAGTGTCCTGCCACACAACATCAGAGTACGCATTCTTCTCAGTTGCACGCAGGACGTTCTCCAAAGCAGACCACATACTGTCCCATAGAACATTCTTAAGTAAATGCAAAGGAACTCCAGTCATTCCATGCATACTATCAGACCACAGTACAATGAAATAGGAAATCTATAGCAAAAGAAACCACAAGAACTTCATAAACACATAGAACTTAAATAGCACCATGCTGAAAAACCAATGGGTCATAGATGATATTAAACAAATTAGATAAATTTTAAAGCTCATACCAGAACTTATGGGAAACAATGGAAGCACTCTTAGGAGGAAAATTTATAGCAACAAATACCTGTATCAGGAAAACAGAGCAAGTGCATATAAACAACTTATTGATGAACCTCAAACTTCTAGAAAAAGAAGAGCAGGCTAAGTCAAAAGCTTGTACAAGGGAGAAAATTATAATGACCAGAGCAGAAATTAATACATTGGAGACTAAAAAATCAATACAAAGAATCAATGAATCAAAGAGTTTGTTCTTTGAAATACTAAGTAGAACTGACAAACCCTTAGACAACCTTATCAAAAAAGAAAGAAAAAGCTCAAATACATGCAATCAAGAATGAAAAGGGTGAAATCACAACAGTCTCTGCAGAAATTCCAAAGAATCAAAAGATATAAAAATCCTACACAACCCAATATCAACAAATGAAATTGAAAATGTAATTAAAAACCTATCAACAAAGAAAATCCCAGGCCCTGACAAGTTCACTGCTGAATTCTACAAGAAAATTAGAGGAAACAACACCACTACTTCTCAAACTCTTTAATGAAATTGAAAGGGAAGCAACACTCCCAAATTCATTCCTGGAATCAAGCATTGCTCTGATACCAAAACCAGAGAATTACGAATTATAAAAAAGAGAATTATAGGCCAATTTCCATAATGAACATAGATGCAAAAATCCTCAATAAGATTCTGGCAAATAGAATGCAGCAAATCATCAAGAAGATTATACACCATGATCAAATGGAATTCATTCCAGGGATGTAGGGAAAGTACAACATATGTAAATCAATAAATGTAATGCATCATATTAACAGAACCAAAGACAAAAATCATAAAATCATCTCAATAGATGGAGAAAAATCTTCCGACAAAGGCCAGCACCCATTCATGATAAAAACCCTATAGAAAATTGGAAGAGATTGTCTTTATCTCAATAAAGATAAAAGCCATCTCTGACAAACCAACAGCCAACATTACACTAAATGAACAAAAACTGAAAACTATCTCTCAAAAATCAGGAACAAGACAAGGATGTCCACTCTCTCCACTCTTATTCAACATAGTCTTGGAAACTTTAACTGGAGCAATTAGACAAGAGAAAGAAATAAAAGGAACAAAGATAGGAAAGGAAGAAGTTAAACTATCATTATTTGCAGATGACATGATGCTCTAGTAGGAGACTCCAAAATCTGCACTAAAAAATGGGTAGGTTTAATAAGGAAATTCAATAGCACAGCTGGATACAGAAATGACCCTGAAAAATCAATAGTCTTCTTGTACATGAATAACAAATTCACTGACAGATAAATCAGAGAAACAACACCTTTCACAGTAGCATCCAAAAAAAATGTAATACTAGGAATCAATCTAATGAAGGATGTAAAAGACCTCTACATTGAAAACTGCAGTACTTTGAAAAAGGAGATTGAAGAGGATGTTAGAAAATGGAGAGAAATTCCGTGCTTTTGGGTAGGAAGAACTAATACAGTGAATACAGTCACACTTCCAAAACGGTTATACATATTCAATGCAATCTCAATCAAAATTTCAATTGTATATCTCACAGAATTAGAGAAAACAGTCCTAAAATTTATCTGGAACCAAAATAGACCTAGAATATTAAAGGCAATCCTGAGCAACAAAGGCAAGGCAAGGAGCATCACAATCCTTCACTTGAAACTATACTATAAAGCCACTGTGATAAAAACAGTGTGATACTGTAAAAAAAATTACAGATCCAATCAATGGAACAAATTAGAAGATTCAGAAACAACTTCAGACACAGTAAGCTCTCTTTGGCAAAGGTACCAAACATATTCACTGGAAGAAAGATAGACTAATAAATGGTACTAAAAAAATTGACTCTGAACATGTCAAAGATTAAAGTTGGACCCAAATCTTTCACCATGCACTAAACTAAATTCGGAATGGATCAAATATCTAAACATTAAAACAGGAATGTTAAAGATTCTGGAAGATAAGAGTAGGTAAAACTTGAATTTGGTACAGGCAAAGTCTTTAGGAACAAAACTCCAACTGCACAGGAGCTATCACAAAGAATCAACAACTGGGATCTCATTTTATAAAAAGCTTTTGCACAGCAATAGAAAACAACAACAGAGTGAACAGACAACCCACAATGTGAGAGAAAATGTTTGCCAGCTGTTCCTCAGACAAAGGGTTACTCCCCAAAACATATAAAGAACTAAAAAAAGTCAGTCCTCCCAGAATTAAAAATTCAATCCAAAAATGGGTATCTGAGATGAATACATACTTCCTAGATGAAGAAATACAAACAGCAAAAAATATGTAAAAAAAAGTTCAACATTACTGATCATTCAAGAGATGCAAATTAAAAAAACACTGAGATTCCACCTCATCCCAGAAAGAATGACTATTATCAAGAAATCAACCAATAACAAATGCTGTGGGGAAAAAAAAACTCTTCTCCACTGTTGGTGGGAGTATAGACTGGTATTATAGTTAAGATAGTTATACTACTGTTTTCTCTGAGTTCGTTGAAGAGAAAAGTTTGTGCCAGTACTGTTCTGACAATTGAATGCAGATGTCTTGTGCTCTGATTTGGGGATGGCAGTGTGCAATGTATGTACTATTGTTGTCCCCTGATTGTTGTATTTTGAAATTTTCTTTTATTTGTTTTCTCTTTGAAACAAAATGGATTAGAAAAAAATAAAGTGGCATAAAGACAAAAAAGAAAAAACAGGAAAAAAACAACAAAAAATAAAAAAACAAACAAGCTAACAAAAAACAATAGCGATATAGGATTTCAAAACAAGATGATAGGGATTCTTCAGCCGCGCGGCTCAGCTCGAGCGTGTGCCATCCCACAGCTCCTGTGCAGACCGCGCCACCCAGCAGGGTTGCTCCTGGCATTGTAGGCCTGGGACCTGCCCGGGCCTGCCCCGCAGGCATAGCTGTTGGGCCGAGCTTGCGGACAGAACCAGGGTTGGGTCCGCGCCCCGCGCGGTGCCCAGCACAGCTCCCTGGGACCGGGAGGCCTTGGCCCCCACCCAGTAAAGGAGGAGACTCCACCTGCACAGCCCGGGAGGCCACCCTTCCTTGCTGCGCACGGGACCCACCCTACTGGGTCCCGCGATCCTGCATGCCGCAAGAATCAGTGCGAACCTCAGGGGAACGCCGGCGAGCCGCGCAGGACACAGAGGTACATAGATTCCAGAAGAAAATGACAAAACGAAAGACCAAGAGGCAGTCTCAGTCCCCCAGCCCACAAAGAACAAACCCAAGAGACACTGAAATGGAAGACAGTGGGAGTCACACAAATGGACTTTCTGAAATGATAGAAAATGCATTAAAGAAACAGCTTGATGAAGCTATAGAGAAA
>RJWM01038189.1:0-16907 GCA_004363535.1 Dasyprocta punctata | reverse complement strand
TTGTCCTTGGCTCTTCAGGGCTGGAATTGGGTTACAGTGGGAACTTCAAGGAGAGGTTCACTCGCTTAACTTCATGCATGGGGAAAATAGGAATTGCAGTGAGGATCCACAGGCTGACACTGGATCTGGTTCCCCTGGCCTCCCCTCCTTAGGAAATGACACTGACATATGCATTTCTCAAAAGAAGCTCCTTTCTAAGTGATCTTGAAACTTCTTTGCATAAACACTATTGTGTGTGTTTATGCTTTGGGGACATTCTGTGTTACTGAGAGTGTGACAGCGGGTCAGAGCATCCTTTGTGTGTTCACCAGCCTTGATGGCACTTGACTTAAGGTGACATTCTCTTTCATACTCTCCGTGGGTGGCTGAAGTTACAAGGTTTTTGTGAGCTGCTAGTATTGATGTCTTGTTTCCCTGAGATCTTGGGGACTCCTGGGCTGGGGACTCATGGCCTGCCTCCCTCTCCTTCCACAGTGTGGGGGCTAAGTCTTTAGAACTGAAGAGAATAACCCTTGGGGTTAAATGCATACACACCCCTGGAAATTTGCATTAGGGTGGGAGTTTCTGAAGGTATGAAAATCTGTCAGCCTCCTCCCCAAATAAAGAATACAGCTGTGAAATGATAGAGGGGTGTGTGTCCCCTCTGCAGATGCTACCTGGCTGGTGCCTGACTTCATTGGCAAGTTGAGTGCTTTTTGCCAAATGACAGGTGTTTGCCTCCAGTGTAGGCTATTTAGAGGGGACAGGGATGGAAGAACAGTGAAGCCGTCTTCCAGCAGCAGGAATGGATGGGCTGGCCTCCTTGCTAGAAGAGCTGACCAGATGGAAGGTCATCAGGTGGGGCACTGGACATTTTCACCTTTATTCTTATTTCAAGGGACTTCTGACACCATGTTGCCATCTGAGAATACAGCCTCTGTCAGGGACATCTCCCACCCTCTCTCATCAGGTAGCTGGTGTGTTTCTGTCTCACATGTTTATTGTTATTTACTAACATGACTGGGTCAGGCAATGCATTCCATAGTGTACAATAGCATCGCCTTTAGAAGAATGTTTGAACAATTATTTTAAGACACTGGCAGGGAACGTTAACAAGTCTCTCAAACTGTTTTTTATTTCCCTGGTGGAGGAAGTCACACAGGGACATTGAACGGTGGTGCTTTGCTGCCTGCTGTCCCCATGCCCTGCCCTCGTGGGAGCAAGAGCCAGGCATCCTGGACAGGCTGGAAAATGCTCCCGGGCTGTGCCAGGCTCTGCAGCAATTCCAGAACCCAATGTGCTCTTTGCTGCCACCTGGTGATAGTCTAGGGCACAGTGCGTGACAGCGCAAAATCCTGTTTGAACTTGGCCATCTGTGGCTGGGGCTGTGGTTTGGCGTGCATGCTGATGGACCTTGTTGCTGGGCATGTCGATTTCTTTCCATTTATTCCTCCTCGTACCCCTTTTACTCTTCACTGAAGGTGTCCCTGGAGCTGCACATGGTCCTGATATATGGGGTCAGTGTCAGAGGGCCAGGCCCCTCCCTCAAAAGGGAGGCACAGTGCAGCTGAACACCTTTGCAAGCAGGGTGATTCTGCAGGCCAACCCTGGAGTGCCACAGATAGGGCAGAGGGGAGGCTGCGAGGTGCGGGGATGCATGCTATCCTTCTGGCTGGCTGGGCTGTATTTTCAGTGTTCTTTTTAACTTGAGTGTGCTTTTACCATGGTCTCTGTTTGGTTAAAACTGGGAGCTTCCAACACCAGTAAGAATTGGGGACCACTGGTAGAGAATGCTGGTCTGACTTTCACAGATGTGATGAGCAGCTCTCTGCTGCCATACCCAGGTGGAAGCCACTTTCCTGTTACCAGAACACACAGGTGTCTACAGACTGCTGGTGACAGGGACACTGTGGTCCAGTGTCATTGTCCTCTTTTAGTGTCATTTCCCAGGAAGATTCAGGTACCAGGGCAGGGGCAGTGCTGTGTTCTCATCTGCACCTCAATTAACTGGGAGTACCAGGGTGGGCTAGTCGATGCCCGGCCCTGCTGTATTCCAGACACCTCTTATGTGGCTCTAGGCAAGTTTACTAAGCTTGCTACCTCATCTGTGTACTGGGGATGATGAGGAAGTTTGGGTGTTGGTGTGTGGATAAGATGCTTAGCACACAGCCTCAGCACATCATAGAAAAAGCGTGTGTGAACCAGCCCCTCTGTCTTTTTTTTCTCTTTGTTTCTCTGTCTCTGTCTCTTTCTCCTTCTGTTTTTTGTTTTTTTGTTTTTGTTTTTGTTTTGTTTTTGGTACTGGGTTTAACCCAGGTTCTTCACACTGACATACACCCCCAAGCTTTAATTTTTTCCTTTGAGGCAGGGTTTCACTAACTAGACCAGCCTGGGCTCCACTGTGTAGTCCTTCTGTCTTGGCCCCCCAGAGAGCTGTGATTACAGTTATATGCTGGCTTCTGAAAATGTTTCTTAAATGAAAACATAAACTGGTGGAACTGTGGCTCCAATGGCAGATGCTGATGGGGCACAAGGTTCCTGCAGGTGATAGAACCCTGAAGCCAGTGCCTGCTTGTTGCACCACTCACCAGAGCTCCTGACTCAGGATAAGCATGTGTGTCTCCTGGCATAATGGGGAAGGGTAGTATGTGTGGTCTTGAGTAACCTGTGCTTAATTTACCCTAAAGCTATTGTGTTTAGTAACGGAGATGAGGGGAATCAACCATTCACAGAGTTTCTCCAGAGTTTTTATGTTTTATTTTTCTTTGAGAGCCTGAGACTCAGAACATACATTCAGTTACCTGCCAGTGAGACACCAGGGGAATGATCAGGGGTGACAGGTGCACATCAGCATGACCCTTGATAGACTATATGAAAGCTTCAAGTGTAATCGGGAGAAGACTAAACTCCCAGCCAAGGGGTGTGTGTGTGTGTGTATTTGTGTGTGTGTGTGTGTGTGTGTGCGCGTGTGTGCGCGCACAAAAGAAATTCTAGATGTGAGTCTATAGACCATTTGGTTGAACAGCTTTTGTGTTGGCCTGTAATCCCAAGGCATTTATTGTGAATCTTGGGATCTTGTTTTGGTTTATGACTCACTCCCACATTTCTTTCTTTTCCTTTTTTTTTATTTAAGAGAAAAAAGACACAGAAAAGAAAGACAAAAAACAAAAGAGGGAAACAAACGACAACAACAAATCCACAACAGTGACATTATAGGTTTACAAAACAAAATGATAGGAATTTGACAATGGTTGCAATATTGCATGTTGTTACCTTCAAAAGAGTTGTTTAGATTAACATTTATAGACATGTAAAATTGATCTAATCATATGAGTATTAACTGTTCCTTTTCAATAACTAATACATTTAGTAGTATAGTCATTTTAGCTGTCTTTTGTATACATATATACAATTTTATGTCTTTGATTTAGCAACCAGTTCCTATATTTCAGAGACTCTGTGCCTTCCTGTTTATCACTTCCCAATTGGGTCTTCACACCCCCTGACTGCCTAGAAGCTCTGACCTCCTGGGGTCATAGTATTGTCCCTCTAAGGAGGCATCATCAGTGTCTCAGGACCAAGGATGTCCCATGTGTGGCCAGGGCTGAGGGTCCCTGTGGTAGGGGAAGTGTCTGTGTCCCCTGTGGGAGAGGATGCATTTACGGTGGCCCTGTGCAGGTTGGTGACTGTGGAAAGCCATAGACCTTCACGTCTCCATCATCCTGGGGTAGGAAATGGGTGTCAGGATGTGGCTGGCCAAGGGACTCGTGGCAAAGCACAGTCATGGTTAATAATGGGCAGCAGCACACATTCCCAGTGGTCATGGTTGATGACTTGGTGCAAGTAAGGTGGATGATATTTTCAATTTTTAATTTTAATGTATTGCCTTAATTTGAATTGTGACCATACTATATTATGTTTGGAATGCAAGGGAAGTTGTAAGAATAAATGTATGGGCTGGGACTTGAGTTAGCCTAGAAACCACCTTCATGCTGGGGATGGGGGGAGTGAGGAGGGAGCCATGGAGGTAGAAGCTGGGTACAGCTGTTGCTCACAGAGGCACAGCAGGCAGCTCCTGGGGACAAGGACACTTCCCCTACCGCAGTAGCTCTGGGCCCTGGCACACAGGGGAAATTCCTGGTCCTGAGACACACTGGTGATGCCTCCTTAGAGTAACCAGACCCAGGCTCCTTGGAGCAGCCCCAGCCTCTATGAGGGCAGATGGGAGTATTCTCAGGCACAGTGAGGCTGAGGGCTCCCAGCTCACATATTCTAGAGTAAACAGGTCAGCCCATGAGGGCGGCAACCACAGACAGACCTCAGACAAACAAGGGAAAGGGGAAATGGGATTACTCAGGCCACCCCACCCGCCCTTCCCTAACCCAACCCACAACTACTGACTGAAACAACAAAGTCACCAACATCCTGCTGGGATCCAAGCAGGTGGGGCCCAGGCAGCACTGACTACTCTCCCTGGGTGCCTGGGCAGGTCCTGTGATGCTGTGGCTCTCAGGTAGCCTAGCACAGCCTTGCAGGCATGGGAGAGAGAGGCCTGAGGCAGAGGCAGCAGTGCAAGCTCAGCCTTCTCCATGCCCCTGAGAGCCACAGTAGGAGCTGGGACATTTGAGCTGGGGATAGAGGGGTGCTAGGGTACCTGAGGTCACGATCATGGCTTGGAGTGACATCAGGGTTAAAGTAGCATCAGGCCATGGGAGGCTGTTGGAGGGGAACACAGAGGGTGATGCTGTCCTACAACAGCCTCTTGCTGGGCTTAGGTTCCAGTCCACAAGACACACACTACCCCACTCACAGGCACACATCTCCATGGTTCTGAACCAGAAATGGTGAAATCTTCCTAGTTCACGTCATTTAACTGCAGAAGACAGGAGAATCTTCCCTGTCAGGGCTAAGGTAGGGTCTCCTCCACATCAAAGGGGAGGGTTCTGGGGCAAAGATGGGGAACCTTTTAGAGATGAGTGCTCAAACTGCAACCCAAAACTCCCTCCTTTATCCCAAAGTACCAACACTGCAATTAAACCTGAAAACTGGGGTTTTAGTTTAGAAAAAACAACTCTATGTTAACATCCTTTGTCTTAAAAGAAAAACAATATGCATGACATAGGATCACTTCCGGTTGTCTAGGTCATCCCAAGGTGGCAGAGCTGGTCACTTGACCAGCCACATTTGGATCTTCTTTCTCTAGGACACTTAATAGCTGACCCTTAGGGCCAAAACCAAAGATTCAGATGCTCACTGCACTCTCATTAGCATAAGTGTTAATGCAACACAGCTGTGTCAGGCCTACACAACACTGGTGACCATGACTCTGCTTGACACATGGAATATTACTTTTCCTGTGAAGGAGCTAGTTCATTATTCAACTTTGTGTTATTTGAGTTGGAACTTTAGATTGCTGTATTTTAATGCATTCACTGTTAAAGATCATTGACTGGCTGTGAGGAAATGTTTTTGTTCTCTTTATGCAGCCCTGGCCAGGTAGCTAATGGGCAAAATATGATTTACATAAATATTGTCCTTTCTGAAGTGTGCCTTAAGAAGAAACCATAGGATGGAGCTGGAGAGAGTGTGTCCCTTGGCATTCAGTTATCTGAGCACAATTGGCATTTAAAGAGGAGATTTTATCCCCTGTCTAAAGGTTCCCTGCTCTCCCCAAGTCCTGCGTTCCTGGGCAGATATTTCTGTTCTAGGGAGGGGAAGCCTCTATTTGTGATCACATTTCCCAGCCAAGATGAAGGCAAGATAGGAAGCAAAGGACTCAGCATGGATCAGTGTTCTGGAGAGTGTGATATGAATTTCCCATGTCTCTTTTTGCCTAGAACATGGAAGTGACATGCCAGTGGGAGAAGTGCCCTGTGCTGCTCTGGGACTGTGCCCTGGCCATCAAGCAGAGGGGCAGTTGCTTCAAGAGCTGCAAAGGTGGGTCCCGTCCTGGCCATGGCAATGCCCTTGGCCTCCCGCCACGCTCACCGTTTTTTCACTCTGCTCTTGGCTGTGGGGTGCATGCATGTGCACGTGCACATGCGTGCATGTGTATATTTGTGTGTTGGGGGACTGGTGGGAAGGGAGGAAGGTAGAATAAGCATCTGTGTATTTATTTCAGGGGCAAGTTGTTGACAATGTTCTAGACAAGATGAAGACGTGGAGCCTGTGCACAGTTGTACACACAGTTCCCATTCACAGCTGTACATGCACAAGAGCATATTTTGTCAACGCGCTTCAACACCTGGGTTTCCCCAAGATCCACACTCACCCTGCCCTCATCTGCCAAGGGAGTCTTTATATCCAAATGTTGCCATTGTGATTTTCATTATATACTACCTTCCTTTCCAAATTAAATATAAGGTCCTCTGCTTGTCTTTGTCGCAATTCTGAAATCTCTTTCCACTACCCTGGTTGCTTTATGTGGCCCTCAAGGGTCGTGTTTTGTTGTTTGGCTTTCTTTTACCCAAGGGAGCCACCATGTAAGCTGTGTTTCTCAGAGTGGGCCATGGAATCCGCCATGAAATGCAGATTCGTGGTCATCACCCATTGACAGCTATAGTCATCAATATCATCATCCTCTTCAACAAGGTGGTAGCAGCTGTGGTCAACATTACCAAGGGGTGCTTACTAGGATCCAGGCTCTGCACACTTACACTGTAGTATGGAATAAACTGTTAGAAAGTTATGTTTGTTGTATTGAGATGCTTAGTGACTTGTCCAGGGTCACAGAGCTTGTAAGAATCAGAGATGGAGAGAGACCTCGGTGGCCTGGTTCCCTGACTTTGCATTTTCCAGTCTTCTTTGAGTTCCTCATGCAGCCAGAGGCTGGAAGTGCCCTGTTCCAAAATGGAAAGGAAGAATGTGGTTGGCTTTCCTGATGAGGGATAAGAACCCCATCCTTGAGGGATGGTAGGAGGAATCCCAGTCAGTGTCTTTCGGGTTGAGGACTCTTCGCTCTTTGTTGGTGGGAGGCTCTGGTTTTTCTCTGCACCTTGGCTCTCTTCCTATTGGAAAGTTTCCACATCATTAGTTAATGACACAGGAAATAAAGCTAAGGAACCCCTTATGACCAAGAAAATCTGTCCCCGATGCTAACCTGCTGCTGGAGGCTTATTAAGTCTTTCTCAATCCTGAGACTAAGTGGGGCTAGCGGCCTTGATCTCAAGAGCTGGCCGCCCCTTCCAGCATTTGTTGGGACGCTCTTTGCTTTGTCTTTTCTGATCTCTCTTTCTCTTCCTTAACATAATTGTGTTTAATTTTAACTTTCACTAGTTACCTACTGCATTAATTTGCTATCATTCTGAATCCTTTAAAGAGGAAAGAGAAACCTAGTCTGCTCAGAAATAATTATTTTCAGTTTATTGTACCTTTCCTAGAACTTACACAATTTATTACATATATGTAGTTTTGATTGTGCACTATTTATTTGTACTCAAATGAACTGAAACAGTATTTTTTTTTGCAGTTTGCTGTTTTAAAGGAATTAAGAAACATGATGTAGAAACATGATTTTTCTCAGGTGAGTTCATGTTTTCTCACTTGTTGCATGAATCCTGTAGCACCAATGTACAATGAATCATTTAAAAGCACCCTGCTGGTGGATGTTTGGATTTTAGTGTTTTGCCAAGCCCCAGGGAACCAGCCTGCATTTCCTCTTTGCCCACATCTGTGTCTCTGGAGGACAGAGACCCGGAAGCCCCAGCATGGTGGGAGGGATGTGCACCACTGGTTAAAGCATGGGAGACATTAGTGAATGGGCTCCCACAAAACAAAGCTGCTTCCCTGACTTTCCTTGAGAGCTTTCAAACTTTCTTCCTGAAGATGAGAGAGCTGAGGAGGACAGGTGGTGAGACCTGTGGCAAAGCGTACATCCAGTGACTGGGTAGCCCTAAAAACCTGCCATTATGCAGCCAGAGTTCCCAGTCCAGCTTGCGATGACCTCACTATAGACTGTGGGTCACGCTCTGATCTGTGCTGTCTGCTTCTGTGTCCCCTGTGTTATGAAGGTTTTTTCTTCCTTTTCCTGGGTGAGGAATGCTATCAAACTCCCACAAAGGCCCTGGTGGGAGCTGTCAGTGTTTTTATGCTTTCTGATGAGTTGTGGAAAGTGCTAATGGCTGTCAACAAGTTAGGATGTGATTGATTTAGTCTGCATGGGGTGGGCCCAGTCCTGCAAAGATTTGGTCACAGGCTTAGTTAAACTCAGAATAGGGGCTGGGTGAGGAAAGGGGGACTGCTTTGCTTGCTGCTCTTTCTCAGAATGATTCTTCATGAGAAATACCATTATCGTCAGTCTCGTCTCCAGTGTACCCTGTTTCTGATGCCTTTAGAGGCCCCAAAGATAAATCGTCCTTCCTGTTTACACACCATGATGCAGGAAAGCACCAGGAGGGAAGGTGCGTTACCACCATATTCGTCTTACACTGGGGCCATCTAAAGTTCCCAATAGGATTCTGTGTCCATGTTTCTCATTTATTCTGCATGCTGCCTACATTTAGGGCACTTCCGTAAGTAAGGCATGAATCTATCTTCATTCTTTTTAATAATGACAGAGGTTGCTGTGTGCTGCATGTCAGTCCCTGTGACCCTGCCCAGTCCCTGTGACCCTGGATTTGCTTTTCAGTCCTTTCTCTGAGACCAGGCTGCTGGTCAGGTGTACACCTCCTCAGTGACAATGTTGTTGCCACAGGAAACATGATCTTCCAGCTGTTGTGTCACCTGGTGGTGTGAGAAGTGTCACCTGCTTGGATCTCCTGGGACCTCCCAGTCCCATGAAAGTGAGGCCCATCTGACCTTCTGTGTAGTGTGGTGAAGCCTGGAGGTGGGAAGGTATGATCTGTTGTATTTTAAAGTTTTACCCTGTTTTGTGTATGTGTTTTAATAGTCATTAAACCCAGGGCTTCACACATGCTAGACAAGTGGTCTATCACTGAGCTGCACCTTCAACCTTGTTTTAAAAATTATTTTGAAACAGGGACTTGCTAAGTTGTCCTACCTGGATCTTAACTTATGATCCACCTGCCTCAGCCTCCCAAGTAGCTGGGATTACAATTGATGTGCACCACCACAGACAGATCCACTGCTATCTTTATGAAAGTGTGAAAGGCACTTGTTTTTTTCTACTACTGGATAATGGGTTAGTTGTTTTATTACTTAGTCCTCACAGCAGAGGTGATTTCTTATTGTACATATAAGGACCCTGAAGGCCTAGAGAAGTTAAATCACGTTGCCAAGGTGTCTTTTTCACAAACTCAAGCATCAGGTGTCCTTGTCCTTGAAGAGTTTGCTTTATTAGGAGACAGAGAGATACCATCTAGGTGACATCATCTATGGTGGAAGTCATGGAGGACAAGTGCTGGCCAGGAATGGGGTATGGGCCTGGGGTGGCTTTTGCAAGCTGTGACACATCTCTGTGAGTGAGTAGGTGCTGTCCCATCTGCAAAAGGCTGATGTAGTGAGGCTCCAGGGAAGACAAGGTGCCCAGAGCTTCTGAGATGTCACCGGCCACCCCGAGCACCTCGGGGATTTCTCAGATTTGCCACTTCCTAAGCTTCCTCCAGAGCTGCTGAATTTAAACTGTCTGTGATAAGCATTTGTTGCTTGCCTGGGGACTGGTAAGGGAAGTGACACTAAAGTAACACAATTCTATTCTAACTTCTACTAATTTTCCACCCAAAAAGAAATTGATATTGAAGAGGAGGTGGGAGAATACATCAGCCTGAGGATAGAAACATGACAACTCTTATTTCCAGAAGTGCTCTTAGAAAGGTTGTGTGTGTGTTCATGTTTACTTTAATCAGATTCTCATACGTTGCATTTCTTCATTAATTCAACAGTATTTACTGATCCATGTGCCAGGTACCCTATAGGAGGGTGTGGCTAAACAAATTATTTTATCTTATATGGAGCCAGAATATTTTATAGGGAAAAATTAAGTAAAGGATAACTAATTCCTTTGCAGCAAGTATCTCCGTGCAGTTTTGATATTTTAATGTGAATAACTCTTAAGTTTTTATTCAAGTAGTTTAATAACTAGGACAAAGATCCATCCTTCTTCCTACAGAGTATGAAATATTAATTGTCAGTGACACTTTGGTGAAAGATAGAAAAGGACACTTTTCTTTTGTCAAGTGAGGTTTATTTCCCATAATCTTCTCTTGTCTTTGAGCCCTCTGTTGTGGGCTTATTCTGTGGGTTGTGAACCTCTGACTGATTTTTCTGAAGTTTTAACTTTTCCATTTGATTAAAGAAATAACTGAATGTCTTATTAAAGAAAAAGAAAGAGGCATAATGTCAGTCTTTTTTGTTTTGTTATTTATTATCAATTTTTATTATAAAAAGAATAAAATAATAAAACATAATTTCAAAACAAGATAACAGGAGCATTTCCAAATTCTGACCAGTTATCCTGGGTTCTGGAGAGAACTAGACAGCCCCATGCACGCAGAGTTGATGGGAACTGGGCTCATTTCTGCAGAACAGTTACTGCCCAAAGTGAGAGCCCATGAAGAGTGATGGCAGGAGGGGAGCAGGACTGATTCTAGGCTGGAGTTTGTGCAGTCTCATGTTGGGAGTAAGGGGGCTTTTCTCAGTGCTGCTTTGAGAATGACCTGGAGGACATCAGCCTTTCAGAATATTGCTTTTGGCTATTTTGGAGGAAGCCAGCCACTCACCGTACACAGGAACAAGCATTAAAATGCCTCATACAGGAATAATCACACTCTGTGCTGACAGTAAATTGCCTTGTTGCTTAAACCTTTTTAACGTGGGAAGACTGATTTAGCCATGTGCCACCCTGGTTGTTTGCTTTTAACCAACTTCTCTTGTTTCACAGCCGCGTCTTGTCTATTTCCTAAACAAAAGAGTGGGTTTTTCCTGGCCTCTGTTTTCTTCCTCTTAGACCTCATCTAACTAAGAGTTTATCTTCTGGAAGAGAAGGCCAGGAAACAAGTATTAACTACAATAAAAGACAAAGATGTTTCAACATTGGCTTTGAGCTTCGTGATGACTAAATCCAACTGAGTGAACGGGCCACAGATGAGTCTCAAAGCCAATCCTCCCTCACCAACCCACCTTTCTGGGAAGACTGTTTGCTTTAGAAAAGGGATTTTCTGAGTGTAAAGCAGGCTGGACTTGGCAACTGGCAGCCTCAAGTGACTGGCCGTTTTCTTTTGGGTTACTGTCTGTACCATTAGCATCATTTAGGGTAATGGGTTCTTGAAGCTTGTGTGGTGGGGCCTCATCTTCTTTGGCTTCATGACCAGCAGTGGGAGCAGTGGCCATCCTGCCCACACTGTCCTCCTTGGCCAAGCCCATGGACTCCCCATTAGACTCTTCAGATGACTCTGCACTATAGCAGACCAGCACGCTGGAGCTCACCTTGGACTTGCCGTTCATCACTGGCTTGCAGCAGGACTCGCCTGGGGAGAGTGGTTTTGCTACTTTACTAGAAACTGACATTGTGGATGCATTTGAAGTGGACTCTATTGCAGAACAGCTGATGGCAGTAGGAAGAACAAGCGTCTTAGGGACCTCCAAGGATTGCTATGATGGTTAGGCTGAGAGAGAGCTTGACAATCTGGCAACTTGTTGAGAAATATGATGGTGATTTTTTGTTTCTTAGAGTGTTCTGGAATCACAGGGAGGCTGTTGAATGACCAGTTTGCAACAGAAGTAGAAGTATTAACAGTACTAGTCTTGTTGACACTGGAACTTCCATTAGGACCCAACATGGAACTGCTTGGCATGTCTTTCACTGGCCTGGTCCTGTTCTGGTGAAGTGAGTTCTGCCATGAAGAAAGCCACAGGCAGGTCAGCAGTTCAGAATCAGGGCCTGCTCCAGTCCACAGCCTTCCTATGTTGGTCCTGTGACTGACAAGTTACTCAACACAGATCACAAACTCCACCTTTTCTTTCTTCTGCTCTACCCACACGCACCTTTCACAGGCCCTACTTTTTAGGAAAATTAATCCACACACAGGGCAAACATGTCTGTCAGAACACAACCCCCTGGCACAGGTTCTTGTATGTTCTCCTCGGCTGGCTTTCCCGGGAGGCCGTCACTATACAGACAGAAGTAAGGCCAGCTTGCTGGCCTCTGAGCAAGGGAGAAAGTCACATGGGCAGAAGGAAAGGTTGCTTCAGGCTTCTGTGAGGTTACGGCTACTGCCGCCACCCAGTGATGCCTCAGCATTCTGCTCCTGTAGCTCTGTCGCTCTAAATTCCACTACTACCATTGAATCTTTGTGATAACACAGGTGACTGCTGGTTCACAGACAAATAGTTTGGCCTGTTAGCATTTTCTTAAATATCTGAATTCACTGCTGTCTTTCAAAAAAACAAACAACACTTACAATTACAGCTGGCCCTTTCTCTAGGCACATACTTTCTGGTTTGCCATTTCCCTGATGTCGCTCTGAAGCAGAGTCCAGTTCAGAAGCTGGCTATCAGCCCAGCTCACAAAGATATTTAACTGAAACAGTGCACAATTTCTACCCCCACCAAAAAAAGCATTCAACTAGATAATCTGATAACTCAAGCCAAACTCAAATTCACTGCATTTTTAAATTTGTTTTTTGAAATAGGACTTCACTATATCAGCCAGGCTGGCTGTAAATTTGCCGTGTTATCCAGCATTGACTGTAAAACCTGAGAAGCTGTAAAACCTAGAGCAGCAATGACCTCATGTAGTTCAAACTGCACATTGTCTGGGCATGGGGTCCTAGGAAGTCTGGAGGGCAGGCCCCACCTGGTGTGTGGACCATATAAGGCCATCCGGGCACACAGACACATGGGCATAATGACACCCTCAGGGACAGCACATGGAAAAATGACACACTCATAAGATAGCTACATGGACATAAAATGTCCCTGTAACGGGATAATTTTCCTGATGTTTAACATGAGTTAACTCACCTATCTGACCCCTGAGTAGAGCCCAAGTCCACAGTGGGTGCTAACCTTAAAATATACTCACACCAGGTGTTCCTCTCAACCACCCTGTTCATGCTGAGATTCCCATACATTTAATATTTTGAAATAAAGAGCCTGAATGAACTTTTTAAACAAGAAATCCAGGTAGGTAGAGACATGACATGACAGCTACTAGAGTTTTAGCTTGAGGGTTTGAGGACAGACCCTTAGAGTGAGGTACAAATCAGACGCCACCTCTGAAGTGTTACCTTCATGTGTGAGAGGAAAGCTGTGGTCCAAAGGACCCTGGTGCAGCCTGCTTGTTGGTGACAACACGCTGACTGGTGACCAGGTTCAGAGAGGACTGGCTGGGGCAATGGGTGGAACGATTAAGTTAACCTCTGTTTTTCACATCATGGAACCTGGGGACAAAGAATGAGAGGGCATAGGATGGTGAAGGGCATCTTAGTAGAGACTGATTGCAAATTCAGTCCCTCTGGAAGATACCGACAGCAAAGACACTGCTTGTAAGTCACACTGCATGGGGCCATAGGATGCACTAGCTGCTTCAGGGGTGTAGGTCAGTGTTGAGTGCTCAGCTCAGGACACAAGGGCAGCCGAGTAAAGGAAACAGTGTTTATAAACACTGTATTCTAAGGATGCTGCTATCAGAAGGCTAGTTTTTCTGTTTGTATTTTTAAATTAAAAATGTATACCATTGTAAAAGATCTATAATGTCCAGAAAAATAGGAAACAAAATATATTGCCCCCTCAGAGATGGTTCCCCTTTGATTGGGTGGATTGTCCCCCCCATCTATCACTCAACACCAGTGTTTAGTGTTCAAACTGCTTTCCCTCCATATACAGTCAGCACTTTCCCAAAGCATTAAAGAAAAAGGTTTGTAAAAATCAGTCTTACAAGGTACCGGCAATATAGCAAGATACTGTTAAAAAAAATCATCACTCTTAACAACTGCATAAAACTTCAACACATTCTGTTATTGTTGAATATTTTAGGGTATTATTAACTTCAAGCTACCATATTTAAAAAGGACACCTTGGGGGCTGGAATGTGGCTCAGTGATAGTATTTGCCTAGCTTGCTCAAAGCTCTGGGTTCCATTCCCAGCATAAGAAAATAGGGGGGTGGGGGATACCATGAAGTACACATCAGATTTTTTTTTCCAAAAGTAGAATTTGTCGGTCAGTTTGCAGCTGAAGCAGGATCAACCCAATTGCTGGTCCCAGCTCAGGCCAATGCCTGACCAGCACTGTGCTCACCACTGGGGAGGTGCTGGGTAGGACCATGCAGGGCGCTCAGAGCCTTCTTCCTGAGCCCGCCACCCATGGCCTCCACATTCTGAGGTCCACTCCATTTTCTGCTGGCAGCTTAAGGCACCTCCCCAAGTTGTCACCTTTCCCTTCCTCTGCATCTGTCAGAGCTGAGTGACAAAGAGCTGGAAGCTAACGTAAGCTTGTAATCCATATTCAGAAGTGGCCTCCTGATTACACATGAGACAGGGTAAACCTTAAACTCTTGGTTTTTAAAAAATAACTCTGAATTGAAGGTGGGTGAGATGAAAAGAAATGACATTACAGAAAATTTGGTAACTTGTTTTCATGACAATTCCTGATGAAAAAGAGTACATAGGCTTGTTGGTTGAGTACTGATTTAGTATCAGTAGGTGTTACTGTGGAGTCATTCATTTGATACCATAGGCCAGTGCTAGCCTGAAAAGGACGGCCAGTAAGAGAGAAAGATTAGATTTTGTTAGATTAACAAGGACAGGATAAAAAGAATAAGAAAAGAAGCATTCATAGTATAATTGTAAAACTCCCAAAGAATGTTGGTACTTGCTGTCTTATTGAGTCTATGTAAAAGCAATGAGCAAAATCCACACAGCTTGTTTTTATGTAACAGAAGTAATGGCCCACATAGCAGTTATATCCAAAGTGGACCAGCACTGCATGCAAAACATAAGTAACGTGTTCTTCACTTGTTTGAGACACATATGGCCGAATATCAAGATACTTAGGATATTTCATATCCTAAATAGAAATGGACAAAGGACAAAGGAATGTCATTTCTAAAGGCACAGAAGACCCTGCATGTTCAGGTGTGGGGTATTTAGGACATCCCAGGAGACATACACAGCACTACACAGTGATGTTCCAGCACAAACCCAGTGCATTGAATCACTTTTCGAAGGACACCACCTGGAAGACATCTGAGCTAAGAGTAGCTAAGGCATTCTCACTGTCTTCATTTTCCTTAAGTAAGGATCCACTTCAGGTGAATTCTTCAAATCCATGAAAGGTGATAGTCACAAAAGGACAACTCTAGAATTCACCACCAATTATTTTAATTTTAATTTTAATTAATTACTTTGGTTTTTTGAGACAGGATCTTACTGTGTGATTCAGGCCTGCCTTGAAATCACTATGTAGCCTAGGCTAACCTTGAACTTGCAGCAGACCATCTGCCTCAGCCTCCCTAGTGCTGGGATTACAGGCATATGCCACCATGCCAGGTTACTTCAAATAATTTGAGAATGTATTAGTTATTTCTCTTCTATGTCACTGTATTTTTTATTCGTTTTTTGAAATAAGACTTCACTATATGTAGGCCAGGCAGTCTTTAAACTTGCTATGCAGTCCAGCATGGCCCCAGACACATAATCCTCCTGCATTTACCTCCTGAGTGCACCACACCCAGCTTTGTTACTGATTTTTTTTTTTTTTTTTTACCACTGTCAACCTTTAGTTAGTGGGAAGAAAGCAGGGAAATTCAATGTAAGTAAAAAATCAGAAAACAAGAAAATAAACTTGAGTGAAAGAAGGTTCCTTTTTCCCCAAAGCCTCTCTCACATTTGTGATTGGTTGATTTCTTGATGACAGCTGGGGTAAGATGAAATCTGTGTTGTTTTCATTTGCGTCTCTTGAATGATCAATGATATTGAACCTTTTTTCATATATTTATTTACTATTTGTATTTCTTCATCTGAGAAGTGTTTGTTCATCTCACATGCCCATTTTTGGATTGAATCTTTAAATTTTGGGGTATCTAACATTTTTCAATTTTTTATGTATTTTAGATATAAGTCTTTTGTCAGAAGGAAAGCTGGCTATATATTTTTTTCCCACTGTGTAGGTTATCTTTTCAGTCTGTTGGTGTTCAAAAGCTCTTTAATAAGGTAAAGTGCCTCTTGCTTATTCTTTGTACTGTTTCCCATGCAGTCTGGGTTTTGTTCATAAAGTGCCTGCCTACACCAATGTCTTCTAAGATTTCTACATATTTTCTCTTCCAGTAGATTTAGTGTTTCTGTTATGATATTTCGATCTTTGATCCGTTTTGACTTTAGTTTAGTGCATGTTGATAGACAAGGGTCTAGTTTCTTTCTTTCTTTTTTTCCCAAATAACTAGAAGCTGAATAATTTAAGAGTTGAAGAATAAGTGTCAAGGAAAAAATCTTTTTGTCTTTTTGAGACAGGGTTTCACTATGCAGTTCAGGCAGGCCTCAAACTTACAGTCATCCTCCTGCCTCAGCCTCCCAAGTGCTGAGATTATAGACTCACACCACTACACAGGGCTACTTAAGGAAAATTTTAAAATACACTGAGCTGAATGCAAACAAAATTTGGGGACACAAAACAGTGCCGAAAGGAGAAATTTACAACAATTACCAATATCAGGAATGAAACTGAGGGATATTATTAAGACAGTCCCTGAAAACACTGAAAGGATAATAAATACTACGGATATTATATACACATAAATTTAGAAGAAATGGACCAACTTCTCAAAAAATCAAACTCCACAACTCATCCAATATAAAATAAATATTTTCAGTAATCCTATACTTACTAAGGGAGTTCAATTGATGATTTTAAAATCCCCAAAAAAGAAATCCCCAAGCCCGGACAGTCATACTAGAGAATTCTAAACATTTTAAAAAGAACTAACAACAATTCTATAAAATCTCTTCAAAAAAAGAACAAAAAAACAGTCATAGC
>RJWM01038188.1:5709-16999 GCA_004363535.1 Dasyprocta punctata | reverse complement strand
GCACTGATATGTGCCCTGGTCTCCCTCGCCTTGCCTTGCCTTGCCGGGGAGGATGTCTTCTGCAAGTTGCCCATTCCAGTCTTTTCAGTTGGTGTGTGAATGGAAAGTCATTGGTGTTCTTGGCTCCATAGGCTGCTCTTAGTTTAGAGCTGCAACTGGAGCTTGAAAGAATGTAGGCACGTGGAGTTTTGCTCCTCTCCGCATTGGGAGAGCTCGTCTCCAGATGTACCCTCGGGGCCTGGGGATACAGCTCAGTGGCACGAGTGCCTACCTGGCAAGCCGCAAGGTCCTGTGTTCAGTTCTCAATGCCAACGGCAAAGAAAAGAACTTCCCAAATGTTCCCTCGGTAATGATCACTTTTGCACTGCAGGAAGGAGTGCGGGGAGGAGTGCAGGGCCTGGAACCCCATTTCCCTTCCTGTAGTCTAAATGGGGTGCTCTCTGCGAACTCCTACATTAGCCTTTATTCGAGGCTTCTCTGATGTGAGCACCCTGCTCTCGCAAGTCACACCGCCTGCAAGATAGGGACTGGGGTTATCCTGTGAAGGCGGGCAGTATCGGCCACAAACCCTGGCATCTTTGCTGAGTCCCTTTGCTATGTGCCGTGCCCACCCACGTTTGGGAGGTATGTTCTTTTGTCTCACATTGGTGGTCGTGATGGCTTCTTGGTACCAATGGGGACCCTAAAGCCACAGGCTGGCCTGGCCTTCACCACGCGCCCCCCGCCCCACCGAATTCCTTGACAGCAAATGGGGTGCACTGTGCCTGTGAACAAGGGCATTGTCACGCACCTTCCCTAAAGTGAGGCTGCACCCCCAGCGAGATATCTGAACGGAAGTCGTGGACACGTACCCTTCTGGCAAGGCAAGGCGCTGCTTTGCCAGGACTCTACTTTGAATACCTCTGTGTCTCTCGTACATGACCCTATTTGGAAGTCCTGCCCTTCTTTGCTTATTGTTGGTGGTCCTGTTGGCATTTCTGTCTGACTCCCCTTCTCCAGGGTGGCCGCTGTAGGTGTGTTTCAGCCTGGGTCTGGGACTCGGAAGTAAACCACCATGGAATGCTGAGCCTTAGTACAAGGCTGTGTCATTCTGCCTTGGCTGGGTGTTGTGTGTCTGTGCCTGGTCTTGTGCTGTGACCATCACATGTGGAGGTGTTTCCAGTCCCAGGGTGTGTCACATGCTATCGTTGCGGTGTATTGCGTTTCCTGCTCTGTAAAGTTTGTTGATATATGAGAAGCCTGTTCCCTTTGCGCACACAGATTGTTGGCATCTTTTGATACAAACTGATGATAAGCATATGACCTTATGATCTTATACTTCTTTTATTGAAGCTTCAGAAATACTCCAGTGTGTGCTTTCCTTTTTATTGCTCATAATTTACAATACCACCTTTTGCTGTGCATACCGACACATACATATAAAATATATTTGTGCTGAATGATTCATGGGATGTGAAGATGTATGTCTTAGGGATATGTTGTTAGAATACTGAAAGTATACAATTTACTGCAGGAATCAGAGGCAGAACAGGTACACTTGTAGCTATTATCAACTCATTGAGAAAGAGATAGTAGCATTTATTTTGTGTGATATATGAATGATCTGCAGATAGCCTCTGTTTCTTAGCCCTAAGGATTTTTAAAAAATTTTTTAATAGCAACTCGATCCAAATTAATTCAAAACACCACGATTATCAAAGTCAAATTTGTGTGTATTTATGTGTTGTAAGCATAGCCACAATAAGCATATTTCAGGAAATGATAGCTCACCTGCTTCTCATGCCTTGTGAAACTGTGCCCAGTGCCTGCTAGGTGTGGATAGGATCATCCCCAGGGCTGAGAATACCCAAAGCTGATGTTGTTCTCTGAAGATCTCTGATGAAGTGACTCTGCCTTGTAACTGAGTGACATTCTCTGGACATGTAAACAACCCCCTTGTCGCTGTCCTCCAGGCATAACCCTGCCCACTTCTCCTTCTGGAGGGTAGCCCTGCGGACTCGTAGCCTCTGGATCGCCTTGTGCTGTGAGGAACTTCCCCCACATGCAAACCTGTCAATGCGTCGTCCAAATAAATTTGTGTGTGCAAACTTGCTGCAGTTTTACCTTTCTCCTTCATCATGGTGTAACCCTCTCACCTGCTCTGCTGAGGAATAAAGAGGTGGAGGTGTCACTATGAGTGGTCATTGTTGTAAGGAGGATGAAAAAGGTTACTCCAAGGTGACACTTAGTTCAGTCCACCAAGAGGCCCAGAAGGGCTAGTTCTCAAGTGAGAGGGCCTGGCCATCAGGGAGACCCTGGGAGAAGCAAAAGCCAAGCTGACACCTCTCTGGCTTTTATTTAGAATATCAGTGTAAGAGAAACAAAGCAGGATAAACACAGTTTGGGCACAAAGCTGTCTCAAGGCCGGGCAGTTTTCCTGAGGGAAAGGGGCAGGACAATGGCCAGACACAACGCGTGCACGCTCTCTTAATCTAACCTTCTGGTTGTTGAACCATTGGGTTCTCACCCAGCCTGTGCGCTTTTGCCCATGGGTTAGTTATTTACTTCTCACAGAGCCCCGTGCTTGTTGCCTGGTAGGTGAATGATTTGTGTGCTCTCCCCCGGCTTTAACCCATGACTCCTCATAGAGCCCATGTGCTTTTGTTCCGCAGCTTAGTCGTTCCCTCCTCAGGGAGCCCGTGTGCTTTGGTCCTGCAGTTTAATCACTTAGTTTCCTCATTCACTTCTGGCCATGTCCCGCCCAGGGAGATAGTACAATAATGAGATCACAGGAGTTTGTGTTTGGAATGAAATCGTTAATGACATTGCTGAAATTTCCAGTGAAGCTTCCATTTACTTTGGGTTCACACCTCCTATCAGTGTCCTCTGAGTGTTCATTGGTGATGAGTGACATGTGATCATGGAGTTCTTCCCCATGTATTTTGGGAGCCACAGGTGAAAACTGCACTGCCACACTAATGTGGTCTGCAAGGCCAATAGTGTCAAAGTCTGGTGGCTCAAAAGAGATTTTCATGGTCGTGATGTCACCCACACATAGGACCAGCAAAGTTTTCACTCGGAGTCCTTTCACCATGGGGATGTAGGTCTCCTGCATGTCTTGCCACACATCTGTTAGGGCGCCAAATGATCTGGTGCTATTTGTACAGTTCTCAGCAAGCTTCGTACCTTCTGATCTCATGATTGTGTGCTCTCGTGTAGTGAGTCAGTACAGTGGAGCGGTTTTTCAACTCCCATGATAAGATGGACTGGAATTTCTAAATGCCATCTCGAAATTACAGCTTCCACCTGCAAAATCAGGGAAATCATGTGAAGTGTCCAATGCCAGGCTCGTGTACACCGTGAGACACAAAGAAAGCAGTCTGATGGTTGAGGCACGGTGGCTCAAAAGCATCTTGGTTAGCTTTTAAGTCCTGTCCTTACTTTCACATCTGGGTAAAGTCCCTTCTCTGAATTCCAGCTCCTCCTGCACAGATGACCGATCCCCAGGGAATCACAGCCTCGCAGCCCCTGGTAGACAGCACAGCTGTATCTTTTCTTCTACAGGCTACAGCACCCGGTGGCCCATGAATAATGAGTGAACTCAATTTGGAAATATACAGATGTGATCACACAAATTTTCCTAGCTCTTCCTCCCTGCAGGTCCCCACTGCCAGAGGCTACAGTGGCGCCACTGCCTGGGCTGCACAGGGGTGGCGGCTCCCTAGGAAGTGGTGTCCAGCTCCGACCTCTGGCGTGCAAGTGATCAAGGCAGGACAGTGGCAAAGCAGGCCGTGAGTCCAGGTGGTGGCCGCTGACTGTGCCGGGGGCGATCTGGGGTCCCCCAGGCCTTTGCCCCATGCAGAGTGAAATAGGTGCTTTGGGTGGTGAAGCACGTGCCACACCTGAGAATCATTCTTGATTCCTCCTCACATTCAGTTGAAGAACAATGCATTCATTTATTTTACTAAGCATTTTGTTTTATGTGTATGCACCTCACCAGTTCCACCACAATAACCTGAATTTACCTGTTCCCTCCATTCTTCCCCACAGTGTTTGAATGATTTTCTGACTTGCTACCCTTTCTCCATAGCCAAATCCTCAGGTTCATCATCCACAATCACACTACCTTGATTCTTCAAAAAGAGTATCTTTCATTGTATTGTCACTTCAAGCCCATTTGTGTTTCATCTATACCCATTTTCTGTGTCAAAAATGAATAGCAGAGAGTGAGTAATTTCTTTCTTTTTTTTTTTTTATGTACCAGGGATCGAACTCACAATGTTATGTCTGTTAGGCAGGTGCTTAAGCCACTGAGCTAAATCCCCGCGAGACTCAGTAATTTTTAAAAAATAAAGTTTTTGTTTTGTTTTTCTTTTCGTTTTTGCTTTTCAGATCATGGTTCTAGAGACTGTGAAGCCCATAGTGGAGAGATCTGGTCTCGTGAGGGCCTTCTTCACGGTGGGGACTGGTGCAATGTATCTCATGATGAGAGTGATCTGACCAGAGAGAGCTCCCATGTATAAGAAAGCCTCTTACTTGATAATCATTAATCTATTAGCCCATAAATGAATGAATCCATTCATGAGGACTGTGGCCTTATGACCTGATCACCTCCTGAAGGTCCAAATTCCAAGCACCATGCCATTAGCACACACATTCCTATTAGGGTTCCCTCGTGTGAATTCTGGAAGACAAGCATTGGAAACCTGGCTCCTGTTGAGCAGATCTCCCACCATCAGTGTGTCCAGCTCTGAACTCCTGTGTCTGGTTTGGTGGCCTTCATGCTTGCGTCAGTACAGTGAATCCTTTTTTAACACACTTACCAAATCTTTTGGAAATTTAACAGTGAGATCAAGTTCAGAATGGCATTTAAATGCAGACTTCCATACCCTTTCAAAATAGAATTGAAGCCGGGTATGGTGGCACACGCCTGTAATGCCAGCACCAGGGAGGCTGAGACAGGAGATTGGGCTGGGAACAGTTTTTTCCAGTCATGTATTGTACAGATTTTTGTTTGATCTTATACAATCTGTTGTAAATCTATCTTATTGTCTTGTTGAATATTTTGGAATGAATAAGAGCATGCAGAATGTGTCACAAAGTGAAATGTTAGTTAACTTTTCATCTTTCTGAGTTCCTTAAAAGTTACCAAATCAGCAAAAGATCCTTCAGATTGTTTTTTTCTTTCCATCTTGCTCTTTCTCTCCTTCCCTCTCTCTCCTCTCTCTTCCTCTCCTCTGTCTCCCCACCCCCTTCAGTTACTCCATTCAGCCCCATGATGTAAATGCCACGTTATACCAACAACTCCCAAACATGGAACTAAGAAGCAACCAGCTGATTTCGCTTGCACCAGTACAATAACCAAACAGCAACTCAGCTTCATTGAATTTCAGATTTGATCATGTTGGGTTGAAAACAAAGGGTGAATACAGGCATGAAGGTGACCACTCTTTTATTTTATTTTTTTATTTTGTTTTGTTGGGTTTTGTTAATTTTTGTTTGTTTGTTGTTGTTGTTTTGTTTTGTTTTTGAGACAGGGTCTTGCTATTTAGTTCAGGTTGGCCTTGAGTTCTGTTTGTAGCCCAGGCTAGTCTTGAACTTGCAGTGATCCTCCTGCCTCAGCCTCACAAGTGCTGGCATTACAGGCATGTGCCACCACACCCGGCTTTAAAGTGACCACTGTTTCAAGGGGAAACCACAGTGAAGTTTAGGGGAAGGGAAGCCCTTGGCTGACCCTTTGAGGAAGATGCTTTTGGTACCTACATCATACCTCTTCGGCCTGCCTTGGATCTCAGCTGCAGCCCAGATGGACAGTGCCTTGCAAATCTAGATTGTGCTTGTGCTTCCAAGACCCAACCTCAAGCACAGATCCTTCTGCGTCTTGCCCCAGGGTCTCTTTTCATACCTCGGAACCGTGCTAGGTGCTTGTCTTATCACAGACCAGAAACACTAGGTTAGTACATCCAGGAATGTTGCTCACAGTGGAGGAAGGGAGTATATATAAAAATGCTTGAGCACTCGGGAGGCTGAGGTAGGCGGAGCGTTGTGAGTTCGAGGCCGGCTTGGGCTACAACGCGAGCACAAGGCCGGCCTGAGCTACATAGTGCGACCCTGCCTCAAAAAAAACTAGGGCTGGGAGTTTGGCTCAGTGCCTTAAGCGCCTGCTCTGGCAGGCGCGAGGTTGTGAGTTCAATCCCCGGTGCCGCAAAAAAAAAAGAAAAAAAAAATGCTTGAACCTCTCATTTTTAGGGTGGTCATTTCTTATGCTTCCCTGGTAGAGTGGGACACATTCCAGTGACTTTGAGAAAATGCCCTGAGATTGGTTTTGCCTCTTTACCTCCCCATCATGCTTTCTGGTGTCACACATCACATAAGCTGCCTCAGGTGCTGATTTTTAAAGAATCAAGATGTCACCTCTTTATTCTTAGTAGCTCTGAGATTCACCTGGACTTCATCCTATTAAAGCCAGACATTTGGTTTCATCTCTTAGCAACAGGGTTCACTTGTCCAGATGGAGGGGGTGGTGAACAACTCCGGAGGGCATATGAACATCCGCCTACTGACCAGTGAAAGATTTCATGCTTTTCCAGAAGAGGCAGGGTAGTCTGTACTAGAGCCAGGTTCAGAATGTTTCCTTTGACAAATCCTAATCTGTGGGGGACTTGCCCTGGGAGTGAATGTTTAAACTGCGGAAAGCACCCCGGCTCTGTGAGGGGCAAATGGTTAAACAACAGGAAGTTTCCATTAGTGAGGCATGTTGTGTCTGCTCATTGTCCTTCCACTTTCCCCCAAGAAAAGTGCCTAGCCTCGAGACAGTTCCTTGTCCTAACTGCTTTTCTTCTGCTTTTTTCTCTCACACTGATATTCTAAGTAAAAGCCTGAGAGATTCCAGCTTCAGTGCTACTCTGGGAGTCTCCTTGTGCTTAATATTAATCAGTTAGGATTGTTCTTAAAGTAAAATCAGTTAACTTCAAAAAATACATTTCCTAGTGTTTACTTTTTAATATTTATCCTAAGGAAGGAAACAGGAAAGTTCTTAATGGTGGTAGTTTTTACTTCTTTTTGGTACTCCTTACATCTGCTGTGAGTAATTCATTCCAGTTTTACAAAGTCATTGACTAAGTTTCTTTGCTTTAGAAGAATACACTGTTCTGGCTATAAAAAGGTAAACAGAACACAGTCAGTGTTTCAAAGGACTCAGCTTAGGTGTGTTTCAAAGTTAGACAAAGCAAGCGTGATCCTCACAACGATTACAGACTGGTACATGAGAAAAACACAAGTATGTAGGTTTTATTTTAAACTGTCAAAAGTATCTAATATTTACTGAATGATTATCATATTGATCACTTTGCACAAGAGGAGGGTAATTCCCTTCCTATTACACAGATGAGGAAACCAAGTGCTTGAATTACTTCATCTGAGTGGCTCCAGAACCCAACAATTTTTAAAAAATTTAATACTACTTGTTGCACTTCTAATATCCTATATCTGAAGATACCAGCTTTTCCAAAGAGCCCTGCTTCTTTTCACTAGCTAATGCCATGTTGGAATCATAGCTTCTGGTGTGTTATCAATTCCAAGTGTCCTCAGCAGAACGTGTTAGGGAACACACACGTGCACACACACATCACATTGATTTTTTCAATTTAAATTGAACATTAAAGTATTCCTATTTATCTGCTTTTATTCCTATGGCCCTTTTACACTGAAAATCCTGGACTATGTCATTTATTTTTTTATGCTTTGAAATACAAAACTAGTTTCAAGGTAGCAGTATAGTAGTAACACTACCTATAAAACTCCTAAATGAAATTACTTTGCATTTCTTTTCTTTTGAAATGTATGCCCTAATGATGCAGTGTAGTGTGTTTTAATGAAACTTGAAATAATTACTTTCTCTAATTATACTGCCAGTTGCATATGTGATTAGCCTCATTTGTTTTCAATTGTAAACTTTTTTTCCGTTTATATTCTGCATTTTTTCTTAGTTTTTTAATCACAGAGAATATCCTTAATTTCACGGATATTAATTCTTAGCCAACCCTTGAATAATTCTGAGGACAAGTAGTTCTGAGGATCATTCTCAGTGAATCTCTGCACACAACCTCAGCTCTTTGAATTATCAGTGAGTTCACCAGTCTCTAGATATTGACCTTTGAGTATACTTTTATAATGAGTATACACTTGCAGCAAGAATACTGAATCCAGATAATTGCAATTCTTTCCTGTACTTCTACCCTTTCTAATGTCTCCGTAATAAGCCATCACTAGGTGTTCTTTAAATAAGCTTAGGAGGTCTTCTATTGATGAGGGAGCACCAACTGGAAGGAGCATCCTGTGACCTGAAAGGCTGAAAGGAGCTGGAGACCCCAAGATATGTCTTGTCACATGAAACAAGGCTTCACATGGGCAAGACTGTTTTCAACTGTTGCCCCCTCAGATTGCTGAACATATGATCTACAACTCAGGCCTATTCTGATTAGTCTGGTCCCGTACCTGAGTAATCGTGAAAATTTTTAATACCATTCCTATCTGAAGGCAAAGGATGTCATCTTCCAAGACAGTCATTGTCCATGTTAGAAACCTTTTCAATAAAGTTAAGCTATGACAAACTTACTATGAATTGAAAAACTTCACAAGGAGCCTGCTGAGTAAATCTGAACTGATGGAATTTACTTCATAGAATTTTATCCAAGAAAATTAAATACAGTTGTTTTCCGGTGCAAGCTAATGAGTTTCTCCCTTGTGTTCACTGATGGAATACACACTCTATTTTCAAAAGACAGCACAGTTTTCATCCTAATGTGCCTCTGGCTGTGGCAGAGAATGAGAATTTGATTGAGATTTGATTGCCTTGGTTTCCCTCTTTAGATCATAGAATAAAATACTGAAGGTTTTCTTGCAACATGCAGTTTGGATATATTTTCTCTTTGAAGAGGGAAGGTGAAAAGACCAAAGGAAGAAATAGACAAATCATTAAAATCTCTGTGGAAAAATATGGGCATGCTTTACAGTTGCCAGAGAATAATGGTCAGGCACAATGGAAATAAAGCTTAAGATGATTGTGGAGCTGACTGTACCTTTTCTGCATGTGAAGCTGGCACAGGATTACGGGAGCTGGGAGAAGGAGGTTTTGCGAACCAGACCAGGGCAAGGTCAGGTGTGAGTGGGCTAAAGCAAGAATGATGAGATTGTTTATGTGAGCCAGTTGGGAATTTCTAGCCTGATACTTGAAACAATGATATAAACAAATGCTCTTTATAATTAACTAGGTCACAAAGCACAGAAACAGATAAAAATCAAAGCAAAATGAATATAGGAGGTGAAAGGAATAGAAATTTTCTATCTCCTATGAAGGTGTTAGAAGATATTGTTCCATTTCTGATTTTAATATAAATATAACTCAAAGAGATGAAAATGTGTATTATCTAAAGTACAATTAAAATATTATTTGGAACCATACATTTGATAGAACCTAAGAGATAACAAAGACAACCAAAGTATGTGAAATATGAAGGAAATGGCAAGAACAATGAACACCATGAAAAATTATTTATCATGAAATGGTTTTGTTTTTGCATCAAATGTAAAAGAATAAATTAACAACCTCAGTGTCTGCAGTGGTAGCAAATGCTTATAATGGTAGAAGTAAGAGAGCAAAGGCATGAGGATCTCAAGATCAGACCAACGCAGGACAATTTAGGGACTTAGCCAGACAGTCTCAAAATAAAAAAAATTTAAAAAACAACTGGAAATGCAACTCAGTCTGAAGTACTTTGTTCAATCCTCAGTACAACAAAAGTAAATAGTAAAGCTCCAAGCTGTATATTTTTAAAAATGTAGAAAGCATTCCCTGTAAAAAGAAAAATAAGTATAATGAATAGAAGTAAATGAGGAACATAAGAAAAAAATACAACAGGAATAAAGATGATTAAAATTAAAAGAAGGTGGGAAACACAATTTCAGACTGAAAAAATAAAAACTGAAGGAACCTCAGTGAACACTGCAGAAAGGGATGGGAGGGCACACTGGTGGTCAGCAAGAGGTAAGTAATCTTCACAGTGCATAGAGAAGTCTGTAGGAGGGAAGGATGAGGAAATCCCCACAACCTGAAGTCTTATACATGACCAGGAACTTGAGGACCATGCATGATGATCTGGCCGTCACATGCCAAAAGAGGCTGGAAACCTCCATTACCAGAGACATTGCCAGCAACCTGCCTAGTCTCTCAGGTAATCCCCAAAGTCTAAAGCAACACTTTCCAGTGATGGTGACAATAAAATCTCCCTCTTGTGAACCTGTGAATCTGTGTTTGTGTGTGTGCTGGGGTGGAAAGGAAGAAAGGAAAGATGGAAGGGAACAGCAGGAGGTCGTGTGAGAAGGGAGGAAGGTGGCATCATCCTCCCACTGATGGAAATTTGAGAGAGGAAGAAGGGGAGGAAGGAAAGAAGAGAACAGGAGGAGGAGGGGTGTGAGAAGGGAGGAACTTGGGATGCCCCTCCAACGGATTGAGATTTGAGGATCAAAGTTCAGGTACATATTACTTTCCGATAGAATCAAATAAGGTTATTTTTAATGTCCATTCAATCCATTGAGCTTACTCTCTTGAGACCCCAGGCATGACTCACTGATGATTGATGAGCCTCCTTAAAAATGTCCAGTATTTTGGCATTTGTGAGAGGGAAGGACGAGGATGAGGAAATCTCCACATGGACTTAGATATGGCAGATGAGCAGGAAGGCACTTCAGGTAAGACACAAGCTAGGAAATGGAGGTGGCATGGAAGGAGCAGAATGTAACACCGAAAGGGGTGGCCTTGGCAAGATTGTGGAGGAGTCATCTCCCTACTTTCTGATCCACTGGTGTTGAGGATAGGGAGAAAAGAGGGGTGGAAGATGAGTGTAGGAGAGCTGTGTGGGGGTGCTAAGCAGATCCCTCCCTCCCCCACTGTATAGGTTATGCTATGTCCCCCCAAGTCCTCATATAATTTTGATGGGGCTGAATTATTGGTTTGTTATTGGTTTGTTGCTTGACAATGTGAGCGCTGTGCCTGCCCAGGGGTGGAGCTGACATACAGCATAAGGGAAGGTGGCCCTTCCCCTTCCTCTCTCTCTCTCTCTCTCTCTCTCTCTCGCTCTCTCTCTCTCTCTCGCCAGCGCGGCTTGTGGCTTGCAGCTTGCAGCCGCCATGAACAGCAGGCCCGCCATGCCACGCTATCTTGGAGCCAACTAATGGACTGAAAGTCCCGAGAAACTGTAAGAATAAACCTTTCCTTCCCTAGTTTTGGGTGTCAGGTATTTTGTCTCGGCAA
>RJWM01038187.1:0-16887 GCA_004363535.1 Dasyprocta punctata | reverse complement strand
TGAACCTATGCTAAACCTTTGACAGCAGAGAGAAGTCAGCCTCCTTTATGGACTTTAAATCAATAGAAAATCTTATTTCTCATGATCTAGAATAATATACAGCATGATCCATTCTTGCTTCATTAGCATTTATCAAGTTATTATTAATAAAACTTCAACATAGGTTAAACTACAGTGTCTCTTTATTGAGCTAGGTTAAAATGGTGAAATTCATACCTTTTCTTGAAAAACTGTCTTGTGATAATATATTATTATTGAGTCATCAAGCTTTCTTAAATTGTGTCACTGTTTTCAGCATGTTCCTGATAAGCCAACAATAAAGAAAAATAATTTAGAATTTAGCCATATTCACTTCAACTAAGGGATCAAAATAAATAAGTTTTTGACATGCAAAGAAAAATAATCCAATTCTCAAATCAAGATACTCTGCATTTAACATCTCATTCTGCTGATGAAATTATCTTATTCTGGAATATATCTTCTTGACTTTTACATGAAAATAAAAGCATCTCAATATTTTTATGTGTCACAGCACACTACCCAGATGCTAACATTGAGAATAAGCAGGGAGGATACTCAAAAAACTGTAATGGGTTATATTTAATAACTACAGACTCTATGGGGCATTCCCTTATTAAATATTTACCATCTGCTACAAAACCAGATGGCCCAAGTTGTTTTTTTGATAATATGGTTCACAGACATGTAATTGTTTTCCTCTTTGTAAAAGGTATAATAAAAGAGAAAACTCCATTTAAACAGTGTATTCATCAAGGTTTTAACTATTAAATGCTAAGTTTTTAGAAGTTAAAATGATTATGGCTATTTTGCAGTATTTTTTTTTCAAAAAGCTACAGATTCTTTGAAGATCTCCTAAGTAAAAATGTCGATTTTTGTAACAGTTAGAAATCATCTAATCTTGTTAAATGATGAACACTCAGATACTATTATAGTTTATTAAAAATACTTGGAACCTGTACAATTGTGCCTTTTTGGCACACCAACTCAGGAAAGAAAAGAAAAGCACTATTTCCTTTTTTTGCCTATCATTTAGGACTAATGGATGTAAGCGATGAGTACAGTATGATCAGTCTGAGAATGGTGTTGATAGCAGACAGGTGTCATTTACTTTAAGAACATTGCAATTCACTTTTCTTGCTTAGAATTAGTATTTTCTTGCTTAGGAAGAATTAATATTTAGTTTCAATTTTGAGTAATAGGTAATAATATGTGCAAGTAATTTTTAATGATCTCAGTACTAAACTTAGATGAACTGTAAATTTAAAAAACAAATGTCATCATATTTGGTCAGATCATAGTAGCATTCATAGTTTCTTAATTGTATGACTCATTATAAATCTAGAAAAAATTTATTAATAGAAATATATCTTATAAGTATACCATAAAATGAATAACAGAAGGCACTTGAGATTTTGAGATTAATTATCATATTTTTAGAAATCATCTGTTGTGAAAAGGATGTCTTCCCTCTTTTACTTCTACAGTTACAGTCTTTATTCTTCCACTGGTATTCATAGCATGATGTAGTGGTGTAAAGGAGCATTTATAAAATTTGACTTTGTGAGTATCTGTTATAGTTTGTGTTTAGATGTACCCCCAAAGCTTCAGGCAGTTATAGGTGGAGCTTTTTCAGAAGTAGCTGGATCTAGAGTTCAAAAAGCTAGAATTGACTCACAGTGCAATGCTAGGATAAAGGGCACTAGAATTGAGGGTGTGAGTGCTGCCCATCCTAAGTGGCCTGGATAAGATATAAGGGATAGAATGAGCTGTGGTTATCATTCTCTTGCTTTCTTTGCTACCTTTTGCCCTACATGATCTGTTCTCTTCTGCATTGATTTTCTGCATACCACTCCCCCTTGGAGCCACCAGATTATGGACTAAAACCTCTACAGACTGTAAGCTAAATTACTTTCCCCCCTTTAATTTTGGGTGCTGGGTATTTTGTCTTAGTAATGAGAAAAATAACTAAGACAGAATTTGGTACCAGAGAAGTGGGGTCATTGCTATGACTCTACCTGGCTATGTGTTTTAGGAGTCGTTGGAGCCAGCTTATGGGAAGAATTTGGAAAGTTTCAGAGATGCTGGTTGAAAAAGTAGACCTAGAAAGACTTGTGTGGTACTCGGTGGGAGATTCTGTTTAGAGCTCAGAGCACCAGAATACTGATAGAAACGCCGCCATTAAAGACCAGGCTCAGGAGGCTTCTGCCGAGAGAAGGACTGCATTGGTTGCTGAACTCCAGACAATATGTATTATGCCTTAGCAGAAAGTTGGTCTGCATTTTGCCCATGTCCATAGACTTTGCATGGGTCTGAGATTAAGGACTGTGGATTAATTAATCTTGCAGAAAAAAAATTTCAAGGCAGTCTAAGAGGGTGGCGTGGCTACTTTTGGGGTCTTTTAGCCAGATTTACAGCAAAGATGTTAGAAAAATGATTTAAAATGTTGTGAGTTTGGCAAGAAAGAAAGCTCCAGTAAATATGGGTCCTGCTAAAGGTGAAATAGAGAAGAAACTGGTTACTGAAAAGACTAGCAAGAAAAAGCTAAGTATTTTAGAAGACATCTGAAAAGACGGTCTGAGGGCATCACAACAATCAGTAGGACTTCACCCTCTGAAGCCTCAAAATTGCAAAAGTAAAAGACTTTCCTCTGAGAATGAAAACCCAGAGCACCACATTTCAGAATGATGGCAGTCTAATGCCCATCTCTTATAATCTGAGCAACTACTTTAAAGATAACAATATGCAATATATTAACTATTGTTATTCTCCTATTATTTGTTACGAAATTTTGTTTTACATTTTTCCCATAAAATAAAAAAGTAAATAAAAAATAAGCAGACCCACTCTAAAGACACATAATGCTAACAACAAAGTGGATCATGTTTGCAGGCAAATAACTGATTGCCTTACAGAAGGATAGTCAGCACTCTTTACAGGCGCACACAGTCTAGAGTCTCCACTGTAACCTCTGCACTATAACTTATGGTTTGTTTTTTTTTTTTCCCCCAGAAATCAAACTCAGGGCCTTGTGCTTACCAGGCAGTCACTGTGCCACTGAGCCACGTGCCTGGTCCTAAATTATGGTCTTAAAATATACTAAATTCATAAAGTTGCAGGATATATGACTAATACCAGAAAAAAAATGAATCCATAGAAATATAGTGAGAAGTGACATAGATACAGTAATAATCAGAGAAAGACTTTAAATAGCTATTGAAAATCTATGCAGTTAAAATATATTATAGTGACCAGAGTTAAATCCAGGGAAAGGAAAAGGACATCAGTGAGGAAAAAAAAAAAACAATAATCTGATAAAAAGAAAAAAAAACCTTGATTATTTTTAATTGACAGAAGCATAACAAAGAGTATATATTATTTTTGGAAAAAATACTATGGTTATATAAAATGTTAACTCTAGAAGAAAGTGGGAGAAAGGCATACAGAAACTATATACATAGTCGGTTTCTAATTTTATGGAAATCTAGTGAAATTATAATTGAAAACTACACTTATTCGCAAACATACACACTTGAAAATTAAGGAACACAGTGAACAGAAGACAGATCTTGGTATCTTAGGTATTTAAATAAGAAAATCAAAATTTAAAAAGTGAAAATAAATGTGCAAGGAAAAATTTACTTGAAAAGAAGAGATAATTAACATATTGAGGAATTGCAGTTTTCGAACATGAATGAGTATTAAAATTTTTATGGCAATGAAAGAGATGGATAATAGAATTAAAATTTTGTGGGCCAAGTTCTTCAGGTGAGTATATATTGGTCAAGCCTACCTTTAGGATTCCCCTGCTTGAGACAAGTAGAAAACAGGGCACAGAGAAGCAGCAATACCTCTGACTATATTGTAGCTAGAGTGGTTCTTAAGACAAAATTGGAGGATATATTAATTTACTGGGCTTGCTGCAGCATTACTATAAGACAAGTATCTTAAAGTCAAAATTTATTTTCTTGCAAGTCTGACTGCTAGAAATTCAAAATCAAGATGTCTGGAGAGCATTTTCCTCCAGTAATGATGAGGTCTGCTTGAGGCCTCTCTCCTAGCTTCTGCTAGACTCGGGGACCTCTGGCTTGTACATGGCGGTTCTCCGGCATTTTCACACCTCCCCTCTGTTCCCATTTGTTTGTGTGTATGTTTCTCCTTTTTACAGTACCTTGGTTACACTGGAGTAAGTCCACTCAAAGGCCTCATCTAACTTCACTGTCTGCGAACTCCAATGGCAAGCAAAAACCTGAAGATTGTCAGTCACACTAGCAATCATATAAATGCACAAGAAAAACAAAAGTAAGATATTTTTATGCAGTTTGGTGGTTACTAAATACAAAAACTCAAATTCCAACAAGGTCAATGGTGACAATAAAATACAACTTTGAAAGTCTTAAAAGCTATTAGCGTGACTGTAAATTAGTCCAATCATTCTGGGAATGGAACTCTCATTACATAATAAGCATTTTTGGGAAGATACCAGGGATTAAACCCACAACCTTGTGCTTGCCAGGCAGACACTGTGCCACTGAGCTATATCCCCGACCCTACATAATAACATTTTTTTTTTTTTTTTGCGGCACCAGGGATTGAACTCACAACCTCGTGCCTGTCAGACAGGCGCTTAAGCCACTGAGCCAAACTCCCAGCCCTGGTTTTTTGAGGCAGGGTCGCACTGTGTAGCTCAGGCCAGCCTTGTGCTCATGTTGTAGCCCAAGCCAGTCTCGAACTCACAACGCTCCTCCTACCTCAGCCTCCAGAGTGCTGGGATTAAAGGCGTGCGACACCACTATCGGCTTTCATAATAACATTTTTTAATGCATATACCTTATGACTTAATAAATTCACACCTGGATATGTACCCTAAAGAAGAGTTTGCACAAATCTATGAAAAGATATAAAGAAAATCTACTCTAGAAGAACTCTTTGTAATAGAAAAGTATAGAAACCTACTCATCATTGACAATATAAATTAGTGAAGTTTTTAGTTTATTCACCCTATAAAATACTAGTAGATAAAATATCTTACTTACAACTACATTCAACAACATAAATGTATGTCAGACACATATTAAGTGCAAATAGCAAGGCATAGAAATAAACACGTAATATGATTACTATTTTACAAAGGAAAAAAAATAGAATAAATATGCCTGTACATTAAATAAGTGATAAAACTCTGAAAAGGATGGAAAATATTAAAAATGAAAAATTAAGGATATTGGATACCTCTGCATAAGAAAGGGAATAAGATCAGTGAAAGATTCATAAAAACCTACAAATTTCATGGAGATAATTACTTTCATAAACTTGATAGGTCATCTGTATGATAATACTCTTTATAATTCCTTTAGCCTGGATAACTGCATAAAAATTATGATGTTTCTGACAAATATTCAATGTTAATGTCAAACCGTTACAGTTGCAGTAACTAAAGAATGACTAAGAATAAAATATATTTGAATGTTTATAATTATTTTGCATCTATATTTCACAGAAAGTGAATTTCATATGTAGTTACACAGTAAGTTGCCCCATTAGAGCAAATATAGATGCGCTTAATTCAGGACAACATTCTAGCAAAAAATAATTAGATTTTATACCTGCAATGTTACTCATGAAGGCTGACACATCATTTAGCGCTCTCCGTGGTATTGGTGCACCCCTTGATCCTCATAAGGTTAATCTTGTGGGAGACCACTTTACGATTTATATATAAATTCCCCCCCGAGAGCCTCATGCACTCCCTCATAGGCACAGCTTTCGGAAGGTGAAGGGAAATGGGGGCTTAGAGTTGATGTGCTGTTGGAGGTGGGTTCTGGGAGAAAGAGATAGTCCTTGTGAGGGGGACATGGAAAGGTTCATCACCTCTCCAACTCCCCCCTCAGTTTCTCTGCTTCCCTGCCCCCATGCCATGAGTAGCTACTCCTGTGCTATGCTCCTCTGCCTTGAAGTCACTCAAATATGGTCCTAAACCCACCTAAACTATATGTGAGCCAAAATATACTCTTGTCCTTTAAGTTGTGACTGTCAGGTGTTTTTGTCCCAATGATGATGAAAGCAACCAAGCCAAACACAATTCTCCAATTAAAGATGACTAGACATCAGGAATACAGCTGGTTCACACTGCATTTGACTGGTTAGCCACTGCGGTACTTCACTCTATGAGTACATAAACCTGAATATACTAGCATTTAATTATCATAAGAAAGAATTGAGAAGTAAAAGTTAACCAGATATTAGTAGGAGTTGAAAGTGAAAACATATCTAAAGTCAGTGATGTCTTGATTTGATGATTTCACTGTGAAATTACAAAGAAGTAGCAACCAAGGGTAAAGTAAGAAATATTTATTAGGCAAGGAGATATTTAAAGTAGGAGAGGCTAAACCACTTGGTAAGAAGATTGAAAGAAATACATAAGTGTAGAGTAACTCATTCACTGTAGTGATGGAATACTAAAGCTTAAACCATTTGCCCTCTTTGATTGTCTTATGTCCAGGTCTCTTATCCTGTGTCTGAGTCTCTGAGATTCATTGGCTTGCCTCACCTCTTAAAAATGCATGATTTTACAACACAGATCATTTTTATTATGTTAATCTCCATTAAATTTAGCACTGTTCAGAGGTTATGATAAAGTTATGAAGAATATAATTTATAAAACTTCTACACAAAATCTTCATAATCTTAAATACGATGCAAAATGTGTGTGCATAGGCTTCAGTATACCCACACATATATAGTAGGACCTCGGTTCACAGACTTAATTCTTTCCACAATTCTGGTTCCAAACCAAATTGGACGAGAACCAAATCGAATTTCCGCGTAAGGTCAACATGGAAAGTAAACATAGAATTTGATTTGGTTCTCGTCCAATTCAGTTTGTGATCAGAATCATGGAAAGAATTAAGTTCATGAAAGAAGGTGCCACTCTACACATACATGTACACGTGTATACAAATATATTTCTACAAAGTTGTTATGACAAAATTTAATATAATCATTTTATAGTAATACTGTATCATAAGACAATACAAAACACTATATATAAGTGAAAAAATATGCTGCTTATATTCATATGTAATTATTTTTAATATGAAATATATGCTAATATGATTAATTCTATTATTTGGAGCTTTTGCCAAATTGGTTAAAAATATCCATGATGTGTTATATTCTAAAGATAGTACTTTCTCATTCAGGAACTTTTAAGTAATACACCATAATGCAAAGTATAGTTCATTTTATACAATCCATCAAAAAGCTATTGCCTAGAATGTAACTGCTCACTCTTTCCTTGCAAAAAAAAAATTGGAAATCTACCTGTGCCAAGTCTTGCATTAAGAATATGAATTATGTGACAGCAGCTGTAATTATGTTCAAGGGGATGCATATTCTGGCAAGCACTTTACATCAACCTGGATCTGCTTGACATAAGAGTAGGCATATTTATATTCTCTTTGTTGAATACTGATAATATAATATTTATAGTGTGAAAGGCATGCTTTTATTCTGGTGTACATTGTATTTATTAATTACATTTGCATGCAGAGAAGGATACTAAGATTGATGTGTGTGGTCGATCCTTGTCTAAACACACTACTCCTTATACTTCTCTTAGTACTTTATATGCCAAAGCTACCTCTCATCTACATTCACTCTCACCATTCTAAAACCTTTCTAAGGAATTTGGAGTTATTGGGGAAAAATTCATTTTCACACCTTTGAACACTAAATATCATCTCAAAAGTTCACCTTTTTGACTAATGCAAGGTATGTACATTGTCTTTTTTCTTACCACTATTTTTGTCAAATCTTGTAAGATACAATTGAGAAATAAGAGAAGAACACCAGTATTTCAAATCAGGCTTTAATAGTAAAATAACTTCCCCTTGTTGTAGTTGCTTAATATGCATACCCTTTTAGAGAAATGTGGGATATTTTGAGATGCTCATTTTGTTAAGGATGTTCTTAACTGAATGTGATCACTTTCCAGTTTATTCTGTAGCACGGATTCATTCACAGCTCCTGTGTGGAATCCATGCTGATGAGAAAGAGCTCCACGAACTACTCAAACTCATGAACACACACAAAGGTATTGTGTAGCTGAGGATTTCTAAAGCTGTAATTCACAGCCACTAGATCTTGGCATGTTACTAGTTTCTGTACAAAATCCAGAACCATGGTTAAAGAGTAGGTGAAATCCTGGATCATGGACAAAAGTTAATGCTTTTTCTTTATTTTAGGCCATTTCTGACTATGAATATGCATGAAGCTACAGAGGAATGCTCCATGTAGATTTCCCAGATGTAATGTACTGCTAAACTTTTCATTTCAAACAAGAGTAGGCAGTTTAGTTAAAATTAATTCTTAAATATACTCTTCTAATAATAGTAGATTTGAAGAAGTTTACTTTATGGTCCAGATTAATTAAAATTATATGGATGAATTATTTTTCTTGGCACTATGCTTCAAATTCTGATAACATGCAACTTCTGATAACATGCAATCATATACCAAACATCAAAAGTAATATAAGATTTTCAGAAAAAAATGAAATAGCCCAAAATTTATTATCTTAGATTTCCACTTGCTATTTATCAATGTAGGTTTCACATTCAGGGTATTTATGATACAATCTTAGTTAAAGATCTTTTGGGAATGTTTACAATTTTTTTAGTCTTTTATAGGTGTGCTACAATTCTTTCTCGTATTTGCCCTAAGCCAGGGCATGATAAAATATGACTTTTCTTTTCCTGTAGAAAAAATTACCATTTCTATTTGCCTTTTATTCTTAATTTTAAGTAAAATTGAACCTGTTTATCCCCAAATGCATTGGGAATAAACAGATTGTGAGTAAAAACAAATTGTGATTTTTGGTAAACGCCTATCTCAACAGATAGGTGTAGATGTGTGTAGGTGAACACGCAGAAAACTTCCTAGCCAGAAGCTCTTAGTGTATAGTGAACACAATACAGGATTTCTTATAATTGGGTGTTCAATTTTTCACCAAATCAGGTTTTTAAAATTTAGAAAGTTTCCTGCTCATTGGTTCATAATTTTTTGTTTTCATTTCCTAGGAAAATAATGTTACTATTACTAGTAAAACTATTTGAAGTCAATGAGAAATATGTAGGCACAATGTCTTCCATGGTATAATGAGTGAATAAAGAGATGTCATTCTCACTCGATAATGTTTTATGTAGAATATTGATGGTGTTTGACAATCAAAGAACACTTAGTATTTGTTAAGTGGTTTAGTGAGTGGATGATTAAACTGATTTTGCTAGTTTTCCAATGTTGTTAACACAAAGGATAGAGCATCATCATTCCAAGGCTCACCTGAGGAGTCACTGAGGCAGCTCTCCTAGGGGAGGAATTTAGGGGTGGCTTCAGGTGCTGTTATGTGACTGGTAGAGAGTGATTATGGATCCACCCCATGCTGCCAAATACATCAGTGATCCCATTCCTTCTGGGCCATTCAAGTAACAGTATCTCTATAACCTTTATTATTTTGAAGACATGAGAAATAAAAAGTTGGTTTGTAGAAGAACAAGCTGAAACAACCTAGAGATTGTACTGAAAGTTTATGCATACTGTGACAGCAAAATCAGGGGTGTGTCCATGGATAAATTATTCACAGTTCAAATAAGCGTTAAGAAAATATGAACAGGACAATTATGGGATTCTAAATTTAATGATGCTTATGAATTAAAGACAGCATGGGTATAATCATTCAGTGTGAGGATGTTTGAGATGGTATTTCTGGCAAGCGTAGGAACTCCTGTGTAAGTTCGGGGGCATAGGCTATTGATCATGCTGTCAGGCACATCTGCTCGCAACCATTTATGAATGTAAGGATAGCACTTTATCTTCAAATAATCCTTTTTTCTTGTTGAAATTCTATCTTCAATTTCTGTTCACTAGAAATAACCTTTTATACCAGAGAGGGATAAACCATTTTAAAACATGCTTGCAAATCTTCAAGTTCAGAACTAAATTTTAAAATCTCTCTTCTTAAATCTCAATTTTCATCCGATTTAAAATAAATTCTTCCTTCAGCAATTCTCCATCTCTTTTAACATTCAATAACAGTAGAGCAAACTGAGTACCACACTTAGGCAAAGCAGGAGAATCAGAAGGTGAAGTGGTTGCCTAGCAACATCACCTGTGAGTAATTAAGCATCTCTTGAGAATTTCTGGATTTGAGCTTTAAATTCTTGGCTTTATTACAAATAACTGTTTGAATTGGCTGGATTTTGTGGAAGTACTGCATTAAAGATGGTACTGGTCAAGGTAGGTAACTAGGTAAGAAAACGATCTCATCAATAAAAATCATTTATTGATGAGATTCACGTTTCATTCCTTTCTTTGCAGTGCATGGAAGGATATGTGAAGATTTTGTGATGGACACAGGTGAAAATCTACATTCCTTTTTTTGTGAATCTCAATATACAGTAATATTGTTTTCTGATTTCTAGCCATCCTGTCTTCTGCTTTAGGTCACTGCTATTCATACATTGAAACATCTGGGCTAGCTACTCCACTGCAAAATCAAGATAGCTATGAACAAGAAAGAAGGGTATGCAACTAGAGCGCTAATTAAAAATCCACTGATATCCAAAGGCTTACAAAATATTTTAAGTCAAAAGAATTTTATGATCCTTCTATTATTGTGCTTTCAAGGAACCCCTTCGGACCTCTCTTTTGGAGTGAGGATATTGCCACCAGAGAGCATCCTCTCAAACATGCCATGAGTCAAAGTGTGAGTGTTCTCAATTTACACAATGTGCTTAAAATATTCTAATCAGAACTGTGTTTGACATACGAGTCTGCGAATATTATTTAAACTGTGTGATTTAAGTAAAATCTACATGAAAAATAGTTAACAACTTTGCTGAAGGAATAACAACTGAAAAATTACAACTCTGTTTCCTTACAATGTTTATAGCTTTGTAGATAAACTATTACGAGGTAAGTGTTAAAATGATCAGACAGCTTCACCAAATAAAGAAAAAAACAAGGTGAAGATATTGTAGCTGCAAATCTTATCAGAAAAATCCACAATGAGGGAGATTTAGAATGCCTTATTCTATATAAGAAAGGTACAATACTGTGAATGGTAAAGATATGTAAATCTACAGAGAACAAACGCTCCATTTTTTTGTTTTATAAGAGAAATTATGAACTTCAGTTATAAACTCACTATGAAATTATGAAGTTACTATAAGTTACCCAGACTGGCTTAAGGTAACTTGAAGAAAAATCTTGCAAAATTCTCACTTTTAATAAATAAAAAATATACTCATTATTTTAAAGAAATACAGTGAACTCTGAGAGGGAACAAGATGAATGAGCTGATGTGTGCATTTTAGAGAAAAAACACAATCATAAAAACAATCAGTATCCACAAAGTCTTGGAAAACTTTCAATCATGGGAGCTGAAATAGTTTTGAAAGAAATGAAACATATCCTCATCTTTAGAAGTAACCTGTCTCCAGGCTATCAGTGTCAGCAATAGTTATGTTACTAAGGAAACCAACAAGATTTAATGGCAACCTGATTATTTACAAGACACTTTTGGTGGTTTCCGTGACAAGCATCTCTTGGGAGATACTCAGAGAGCTCAAACATTTCAAATTCTGCACAGAGTGAGGGAACCAATATACTAACATCGAATCAAGCACCAACAAGATTAAAATCAGTTATTGTGCATTTAAACTGCTTTTTCTACTAATTTGGATATACAGACAAATGCAAGCCTTACTTTGCAAAGAAAAATTATTATTTTAGATTTTAAAAAAGATGGAAATTTGAAAAAAGGGTATAGCTTTGAAGTCAGCTTCAACCTACCTATACCTAATATTTATTAATTTTGTGATTTGGAGTAATTTTTAAACTTCTAAGTTTGAATTTTACAATTTACAAATTTATATTTGACACTGTAATACATTTTTCATAGACTTGTGACCTACCCCTTTTAAATATTCCTGTGAAGAATAAATAATGGAAGAAAGTATGTTATGTCTGAGACTGGAAATGTTTATAACCTTGGGAAAAAAAAACAGAAAAGTAACTGAAGAATAGAGAAAAAAATAAAAGAAGAGCAGGTTGAAAAATAGCAGAAGAGGGCTGGAAAGGCAAGGTGAGCCCATAACACGTGCTCTGGAATATTTTCAGAGAGCTGAAGGATGTTTCATCAGTCAGCTTTTTTGTTCCTGTAACTAATACTGTTCATCATAAGGTGGCCAGGAAGCAGACAAGGAGGGGAGGAGCTGGGGATGAGAGCCCTCCAAGATGTGTTCTCAGGAATGAGTCCTGGTTTACCAATACCCATTCCCCAGTGTTAGACTTTGGAAGACATTTGAGATTATTCCACTCTGTCCCCCAAAAGCCTCACATCTGTCTCATTATGCAAAATGCATTTAGATCATCTCTAAGGGTCACCAAATTCTTTACTGTTCTAGCAGAGATGCAAACTCCAAGACCAAAATATCTTCTGAGACTCAAGACAAAGTCCTAATTGTGGATCCCAAACAAATAAACACACTGTATTTGAAATACTTTCATTCAAGTATTTTCTTTGTGTTACTTTTTTCCAAAGCAGTCATTCCAGTATGACCTCGTGCATCTAGGGTACCACCAGGTTATTCCACTTCCCTGGAATCATCAGTTCATTCATCCGGTGACTAAACTATGAGTTAAACTGAAACCTAAGTAAATACTTTAAACAAAATCTGGCCTATGTATTTTGTGCCTTGAAGATTTTTCAGAATAAATCTATTTTAAAATACTCTAGCTTCCCAATATAAGACATGAACTGTGATATTGCTGGTTAAGCAAATAAACCCTTGACAACCTCACTTCTTTTGCTTTAATATCAGTTTCTAAGCCTGAGTAGGAACACTGATAACCTAATTCCAAGCAGAGTTCAAACACATAAAAGCAAGGCTTGTATAAACAGTTAATTCCTATTGCATAAAGTACTTAAATCAAGTAATGTCCATGGAAATAAGCATGCATTTTTCTGTAAGTGTGTAACTTAATCATTCATAGTGTCTTCACTAACATTTGTTTGTTTGTTTGTTTTTTGAGACAGGGTCTCACTATGGAGCCCAGGCTGGCCTTGCACTCACAGTGATCCTCCTGCCTCGGTCTCCTGAGTGTTGAGATTACAGGCATGCACCATCACATCCAGCTCTTCACTGGATTTTTGTAAGAAAGTTCTTAAATGATTTCTCGGTAATGTTTAATATTAATTATAATGTTAGCATTATAAACTCTGTCCTTATATGAAAAAACTTTCACGAGTGAAAAACAAAATGGTTGGGTAACATATTTAAACTTTAATGAATACACTGATTAAATCAATTCTATATTAAAATATATAAAACCTTACTGAGTCAAGATTAAAAATCTTCACTAAAAATAGACACATTTTGGTTCAGGAGTAAGGAGATTACATACCTCTCTGATGTTAGATCTTCACTTCTGGCATACATCTTCAATAAAGTGCTTCAAAATGTACTTAGCCACTAAATTTCACACTCACATTATGATGAAGCATAAACTCATTAGACTAGTGTAGCTTCAAAAGTTATACAAAGTCTAAGGCAAATAAAACCAGTTATTTTAGGAAGCCTCTAGTTCACGTGCTTTGTTATTCTTCCTTGTTGTGAGCAACAAAAAGTTGTGAAAAGACATACTTACTGTTTGCATGATTCTTAACATTTTATGGATGGATTTGGAAAGAAGCAGAACAATTTCTCTTAGTTGTGAAAACTAGTCATTTTATTCATCATATGGCATTTTCTTATATTTCACATGCATTTTGTGTAATTTTACCTCAAAATGCATTAGAGAAAAATGTACAAATTTGGATGTTTCTTTGCCAGAAATAACTTGGAGGCATTTCAGAGTATCTTATGACAGTCTTGCACACATTTTCTACACTGAAAATATGATGCTTTCTGCAAATGAAACTGTCGGGCCCATACTTAAATGTGGGAAATAATAGTTCAAGAAACTATTGTGATAAGCATTTTTGTATGTGCACTCTGTTGACTACTGTGAACGTAACTTCTATAGCCGTATCTGTTCAAAAAGACACTGTCCATTGTAGGCTGAAAACAACCTGTACATGAAGTATTAGTGCAGGTAGAACAAGACGTCAATCGTAATTGCTTTTAAGGATAGTAAAGACAATTATTCTGGACCTTTTGAAATATTCTTAGATTATGAATTAAAGATAGGTTCTTCTACTCCTCTTAACTTTAATTCCATATTCAGTTATGGATAATCAGTATTGCTTTTCTTTGTTAGGTAAATGTAATTTATGGTTTCCAGAGCTTTATTTCTCATTGTGAGACAGTTTTTCAGGTGGTGTGGACTGGCCCAGTGCACCTCCACCTCTGGAGATTATCTCTAGATGTGAGGAGAGACAAGGAATAGCTGGACAATGCTGCATGGGCTCTGTTCCTGTCCCTCAAAGAAACAGGAAATACTTCAACGGCTTAGCCGAGTGCTCACCTGTCCCCAGGGCCTGGCAGCCAGAGCAGGCTGCTTTTCCTGATCCATCAGGTTCTTGCAAGGGTTAGACAGGCAGATGGTAGCTGTCCTGAAAGTGGGGGGTAGGCACTCAGAAATCTAAGTTCTGTGGGCTAGCTGCCAACCTGCAAAAAATAAATCCATCTCATGGAACTTCGGGTATGTGAGTGCTCCTTCTCACCAGGTTCAGACAAGTTGGTAATCAGTGTACAGTGAACCTGCTTTACACCTACGAGCAGCACTTAAATATCAGTCACTTTAATCTCTCAGGTTCAATGTGCAGAGCTCAGACATGCTGATGCAAGACCTACAGCCTCTACAAAGTCCAACACGACATCATTCCAGCTATAAGGATAGAGACAGAGACAGAGACAGAGACAGAGAGAGACAGAGCCAGAGACAGAGAAAGAGACAGAGACGGACTGAGAACGAATCCAGGTATTTCCAGATATACTTCTCCCAGACACACACACACACACACACACACACAAATTCTCTGTTAAACATTTCTGCTACTTTCCTGTAGAATTTAAGTTTACTGCTCTGGGCAACCACTTCTCAAGTACAGTGCATAGTTATTGTGGCTTAAAAATTTTGCTCATTTTTTCTACACTGTTGTCTTTCTCTTTTTACTTCCCTCCCAACTCTTTCTTCTTCCTGCCTTATCCTACCTACCGTATTTGGTGGATGATAATGTCATTTCATAAGCTTTCATTAGTCTCACCTTGAACCTTTAACAAGAAAGGGCAGAGGAAATGTATCAATCATGGAGCACATACCTAGTATACACAAGGGCCTGTGTTCTCAGCAAGAGAAAGAGAGAGAGAGAGAGAAAGAGAGAGAGAGAGAGAGAGAGAGCAATAGACCCTAAAATAATGCCATTAATACAGTGTATTCCATACAAATTCTTAAACCTAAATTAATAAAAATGTTACAAAGAAAAATAAACTAAAAGCTTTTATAGATACGTGGATGCAACTAAAGACAATGCTCATAAGTGAAATAAGTCAGACTTGCATGTGTAAACATCATATTGTCTCCCTACTGTAAGAAACTGAAAGAGTAAATAAGATCCAAAAGGTACAGTAGATACTGTGAAAGGGAAAGAAACTGCTCAAAAGCAAAGAACAACTGGGATTGGGGAAAGGAGAAAAGAAGGAAGCAAATATATATATATATATATTCACAAGATAGCTAAGATAATTTTACTGTTCATTCTATTAATTTACTGAAAGGAACAGTTAGTACTTACATTGTTTGATCAATTTTTCATGCCTAAATCTGGCAGCCTGAGCAAGTATTTTGAAGAAAATATTATAATAACCATTGCTAATTTCCTATCATCTTGTTTTGAAATCTGTATCATTTTTATTATTTTTTAAATTCTCTTTAAAATAAAAAAGTGCTACTTTCTGAATATAAGTTTTTCAAATGTGTGGCAACTGTTACCTAATTATTTGTACATAATGTCCATGTACTTTAAATTAATGTTAAAGTTTTTTCTCATTCCATGGGTTTTCTTTTCACTCTGTTGGTGATTTCTTTCGATGTGCAAGAATGGCTGTCATCAAGAAATTAACCAATAACAAATACTGGCAAGACTGTGGGGAAAAAGGAACTCTTCTCCATTGTTGGTGGGAGTGTAGACTGGTACAAGCACTATGGAAATCAGTGTGGAGATTCCTCAAAAAATTAGGATTGGAGGTTCCATTCAATCCAGCTGTTCCCCTTCTGGGTATTTGCCCAGAAGAACTGAAAACACCATGCCACGGCAATGTATTTGCAGGCATGTTTATAGCCGCACAGTTCGTAATAGCTAAACCTTAGAAACAACTTAAATGCCCATCAACTGCAGAATGGGTAAAGAAGATGTGGTATTTTTATACAATGGAGTATTACTCAGCTATAAAGAAGGATAAACTTGAGGTTTTTATAGGTAAATAGATGCAATTTAAGAACACACACATGAGTGAAATAAATCAGACTCACATGTGTAAATATCGCATTGTCTCTCTAGTGCAAAAAAAAAAAACTAAAAGAGTAAGTAAGATGCAAAACATACAATAGATATTGTGAAAATGAAAGGGAAAGAAAGTGCTAGAAAGGAAAAAACAACTGGGATAGGGGAAAAGAATGAAGAAAGAAGTGAAAATATTATATACATATATATATAATATACATATATACACAAGATACATAACTATATTATTAATCTATGTTAGCTCGTCAAAAAGAAGTTTGTGCTTTCATTGTTTGATCATTTTTTTCATGCCTAAATTTTGTAACCTGGGCAACTACTTTGAAGATAATATAAAAAAATAC
>RJWM01038186.1:0-16857 GCA_004363535.1 Dasyprocta punctata | reverse complement strand
CTGTAGTGCTTTGGTATTTCACTAACATTGCAAGTCTAGGGCCAGTGATCTGATCATAGGTTCAGAGGTTATACCTAAGCAATGTGTGATCTGGGGGCGGTCTCCTTCTGAGGGTTGCAACCATTGTTGATTCCCTATGGTCTTGTTTTGAGGTCCTAGGTCATTTCCATTGTTTTGTTGGGTTGGGTTTTATTCTCTTTTGTTTATGCTGAATCCCATAGCAGGAGAAGCTATTTCAATGACAACAAGATATATTATGGCAGCAATTTTGGGTTTACTACTGTCTTGAAGTCCTTTATCACATTCATTGTTTTATTGCTTCTATTCTACTCTGTTCTGTTTGATTGATACTATGTCCCAAGTTATCTGCAGCTATTTTGAAGATATCAGGGGTATTATAGTAATTACTGTTGATTTCATAATGTTTTGAAGTCCTGTATCTCTTACACTGGTTTGTTTTGATTGCTTTTATTCTGTTATATACTCTTTAAAATTAAAAAAAAAAGATAAACCAATACAGAAAAATTGAACTAGTCAACAAAGACAAAAAAATTTTAAAAAGGTTAAATAACCTCTACCTCTCAACAGCAAATGAACGAACAACAAAACAATTACTAAAACATCTGAAAAACAATACAGGATTTCTACCAGAAACCAACATAAGATTTAAAGACGAAATACTTAAAGAAAAAAAGACACTACAAACAAAGTTTTTGTTGTTTTCAACAGGGTCTCCCTATGCAGTAGAGGCTAGCCTCAAGTAAGTGCTACAATCACAGTCCAGCTACTGTAAACAGTTAAAAGACATGCCAGCACTGGAGAAAATATGCTTAACATAGAGAAAAGAGGACTGGGCATGGTGGTTCATGCCTATAATCCCAGCAGTCAGAAGGTTGAAACAGGAGAATCGCTGTTGAGACAGGCCTGGACTACAAAGTGAGTTCAAGGACAGCTTGCACTGCATAGTGAAACCCTGTCTCAAAAGGACAAAAACAAAAACAAGCAAACAAAAAAAAAGCAAGGAAGAAAGAAAAAGGAAAAAAGGAGAGAAAAAGAAAAAGAAAGACTGTCAGCTTGGGCAATTTGGCAAAACCCTGTCTCCAAATTTTAAAAGGCAATAAAAAAGGGTTGGGGATTTAGCTCAGTGCCACAGTGTTTACCTAGCATGCAACAGGCCCCAGGTCCATCGATCCCCAGTACCATTCACACACAGAAAAAAAGTGCGTGAATGTCAACGTGAGCGTATGTATCCCTCTGTGTATCAGGTTTTCAAAAGAATAAAACAGGTGTTACTGTCCTTGCAGAACCTCAAAGACTCAGGAAATTAATGCACCAGATACTGAGCAAAGTAGAAAAGAGACAGGAAGACAGTAAGATAATGAAATGACAGACTGCAAAATGTTTAGATGAAGGTGTGCTTAAGGAATTGTTAGAAATCTTCAACCACTTTTCCTGCCCAGTTACGGAATTTCAGAAGCTATATTTACATCCTTTAGGAAGATTAGATGATCCATCTCTTAAAAGAAGGACTGGCTCAAGATTAACACTAGGTGTCCCCCAATAAAAACCTGAATGACGACCTAATCAATACGGTGTGAAGCTCTTCAGGCCAGCTGAGAATGTCCTATAGTTTGCAAATATCTAATCTTTAACATCAGAAATCCAGAGACTGCACATTTAACAATAACCAAAAAAAACAAAAAACAAAAAAAGTCAGAGAAAACAGTGCTAAGACAGAGGAAAACTTTATTCTTAATACAAAGAAATAAAAAAAAGATAAGCAGCTGTCTGTGAAACAGTGAGAGGCTATAAGAAAAGGAATATTCAAAGAACAACATTCTTGAACTTTTCTTTTTCTTGAGACAGGATCTCACTGTATAGTTCAGGCTGGCCTAGAACTCACAGCAATCCTCCTGCCTCTACCTCCCGAATGCTGGGATTACAGGACTACACCACCACGCTGGTATCTTGAACATTAAATAAAGATCTAACAGCATATGTTAAAAATCCAATACAAGGGCCAGGGATTTAGCTCAGTGGCCGAAGATATATAATAAATAAATAAAAATCCAATACAAGAACCTAGGAAATACCTCAAAAAGCCAAATAAGATCTATTAGAGGAAAAGTAGGAACAGAAAAAATAAGATTCAATGATTAAAATATAAAGTACAATATCTAATTACTAAAAACAGAGAAAATCAAGGGAAGGAAATTATAAAAAGAAGAATATTCAGAATAGTGTAACTTCTAGAGAGCTAAAATTGTCATGTACTGTAACAGATCATAATGTTTAAAATTAATAAAGTAGTAGCACACAGATATATACAGTCGAAAATACCAGAACAGCTAATATTTGAAAAGGGATAAATGAACTGCTTTTTCTTTTACAAGCAATTTAACAGCTGTTGACTTCTTAAAACTATAGGCACTATGCTTTGCTTTGAAAATTAAAAAAAAAAAAATTAACAAATTCCTATAATCATTAAGAAAAAATCCAATAGAAAAATGAGCAAACGATATAAATAACAAATTTTTTAAATGATTCAGTACTGAGGGTACAGCTCAGTGGCAGAGTACATGCCTCACACACGAACAGCCCTGGTTTCAATTTCTAGCACCAAAAAAGGCATATAAAAATGATGATAAACCAGGATAAGAATTCTAGATATAGCAAATTAAGAGATACAGAGGCTGGGTGTAGTGACGCATGTTTGTAATCCCAGCACTAGAGAGGCTAAGGCAGGAGGACTGCCACAATTTTGAGGCCAGCTTGTGTGACAAAATGAGTTCATGGCCAGCTTGGACTACACAGTGAGACTCTGTCTCAAAACACAAAACAAAACAAAAAAAACACCACAGAGCACAAAAAAGAAAAAGTGACACACCGATGGAAAATTGACATTGTATAATGTCAGTGGAATTTTAAAGGTGATACCATTTTTGAGGGACATTTTAAAATTTAGCTATGTATTTCCTTTGACAGAAGTTCCACTTCTAGCACATGGTACAAAAATGTTGATTTCTATAGAGATGTTCATTTAGCATTATTTCCTATAAATAAGGAACTGGTCAAATAAAATACGGTACTTTGACGCTATAAAATGTTTTTGCAGTGGTTAAAAAATATAGCAGAGAAAGATTTCAAGACACATTAAATAAGACAAGTCAAACAACAATATGTAAAATGCACAAGTATGCTTGCAACATGTATCTAAAAACACACAGTAAGCCATAAACTGTGAGAGGAGCAAAACTTGAGACACAGGTAAAGGGGTTATGGAATGAAGAAAGGCTTTGTTATTTGTCTTTTAAAATAATCCAGAATAAGTTTACTACCTGCTGTCATTTTTTAAATAGTGGGAAAGAATCATAAATGTGAAACTTCCAGTTTAGCATTCATGAGTTGTTCTAGTATCAATATCAGATTACTTATTAACTCAAGTATTTTTGAATATCAATGTTACACATACCCTCTTATTGTACTGTTTGTCTCAGGATCTCCAGCGTCCAAGGTTTCTTTTAAGAAGTTTATATAATGTATCCAAAGGTCAACACTAAGAGGTATTGCCTGAAGCCCCCGCCGATACACCTAAGAAGAAAACAATCAACTGTACTTCAAATACTTAATTATTTCTTAACAGAGAGGTAACACTGTGTTATCCGGTGAACCTTAGAAATACTAATTACTGGAATTTTGTTTAAATAATCTACCATTACCATTTGGGTGGAGGTTGGATAGAACATGGCAATGTTCTGATCCCCACGTGCAGAGTCTTGATCTTCAAAGCGCAGCAGTCCCTGCATTCTGACCGGGTTGTGTGGGCAGGCTTTGGGTTACAGACCATAGGGCACAGACCCATTAGAGCATCAATGACAGCGTCTGACCAAAAATGCAATAAGACGTAGCAAATGTGACTAGCAAACCAACTATATTGTTTGGAAAATGAGAAATAAATGTAAGTGAGAGAAAAGCCCTGCCCTACTTGTTAAGCTGCAGTGTAATACAGAGGCTTGCACTGCAAAGCTTGACAAACTGTAGAGGTTTAACGCACCTGCCAACAAAGAGAGAAAATATTAGCTACAAATGCCACAAGAGTGACAAATGCAAATAAAATACCCTATAAAAATTGTTTGACCATACATGGTAGGTACTGCCAGCCAAAAAAAAGTCTTGTTTTGTTATTAATTGGCTTACAGTACCTAATAAAGATAACTTTATTCAGTGATGTACGCACCTCATCTGATTGTTTAATGTTGTCATGTCGTTTTTCAAGATCTGCATACTTTTTCCAGTAACCATAGCAATACGGATAGTGTATGAAAAATTTGTCAAATGCTTTCCTGGCAGCCAGCAAGTGATTCTGATGAAAATAAAACAAGATGTTTAAACATCCAGGAAATTTTCATTTAAAAAATAAATAAGGAACTAACCCTGTCAGAGACAAGGTAACTTTTTTTTTGTTCATAGTGCTAAGGATGGCCTCCCATGCTGTACCACTGAGCTATATCCCCAGCCCTACAAGGTAACTTTTATTTCAGTAATGTTACATATATATACAAACTCCAACTATTACATGTTAGGTTTTGATTTTACTGGCTCTGCACCATAGACAAATACTTTAAATTATCTTCAAAGCTAAAAGTAAATGGATATGTTATTCAACTTAATCTAAAGAGCACTAAAAAAGTCAACTTTCATTACAAAACAGCAAATCCTGAACTGGTATTATTTGGCTAATCTGTCTGATATTATTAGACAGTTACTAACCTCCTGTTCTACATATTGAAGCAAATATACCCAGCCTGTAAAATCCTGAGGATTATTTTCTACAGTTTTCCAAAATTTGTCATATTCTGGAGGAAAATTTGCTTCTGCATCTGTCACTGTCACTGGAAGGTCCACAGTATTTGTCATTTCACTTTCTTCTGTAGGTGCATTCACACTGGGAGAGCCATCAGGTGACTGTTCCATTTCTGTGACATTCATAATCTCAGTACTGAAATCAGCAGGATGTTCTACTGCGGCCTCTGAACTGTTGCCTGTGCTGCCATTATTAGAATTTCTGTACTCATCCATGTGGGAGTTTTGCATAGCTATTTCTTCTGTCTTCAGTTAATGATCTGTGGAAACACACACCAAAAGGTTATTTGACATCAACAACACCTTTTAAAAGCCCTATTTCACTGTTAGGAAATATGTCAACTTGAATATACCTGACTGATTCTTTCATCTCCAAGTAAAAAAACACTTATAATAGTTTAAAACAAGAGGAATTTATTTTCTCACACAACAGGAAACTGGCATTGTGTTACAGGTTTGATGATGCCAGGGCTGGTATTTCCTGACTTTCTTGGCCAATTCCTTATTCTTCATAGACATAAATTACTTGAAACATGTTCAAATTCCAGGCAGGAATGAAGCAGAAGAAGGAGGAGCTGTACTAGTCATAACCATACCTTTTAATGAGAAAAGCAAAAGCTTTCCCAGAGCTCTTGCGCCAAGTTTTTCAATCTCATAATTTTTTACATGGGATTAGGCACACTGCTATCCTGAATAAAATCAATGTTTTATTAATAAGGAAGATGCTGAGATGGGATATTTGATAATGTTCACCACACAACATGCAACTTTTCTAGAGATAGTATCAGCACCTTCCCAAATACACTGATCTAGAAAGCCACCATTTACAGAGTGTACCTATGGGTAGTTTTTGTTCCTTTGAATTATTAAGGGAACTGAGAACAAGCACAACTTCCTTGGTCTCAACCTGGAATTCAGAATCACTGAGGTTGGGACCAAGGAATCTATATTTCTTTTAAAGAGCTTACTAGCTGACTTCTGTGGGAACTAGACCTGAAACTTTCTACATATATGATAGTGAAATCCAGATTTTCTTAAGTAGTAAGAAAACTGCACGCGTGTGCGCGCATGCACACACACACACAAATGTAGCCAGCCAATCCATAGTTGGCTTTTCTTTAAAATAACAAAATTATGAGCCGGGCGTGGTGGTGCACACCTTTAATCCCAGCACTGAGGAGGCTGAGGTAGGCGCAGCGTTGTGAGTTCGAGGCCGGCTTGGGCTACAACGCAAGCGCAAGGCCAGCCTGAGCTACATAGTGCGACCCTGCCTCAAAAAACCAGGGCCTGGAGTTTGGCTCAGTGCCTTAAGCACCTGCCCTGGCAGGCGCGAGGCTGTGGGTTCAATCCCCGGTGCCGCAAAAAAAAAAAAAAAAATTACCTTTTTGCCCTACTCAAATAACTAGGGGTAAACCAAGAAAATGTAACATTCATTCCACTGCCATGAAAAGAACTATTAACAATTCTACTGCATTTTATTTCATTGGGTGTAAATTCTGTATATTTATACATACTGTATGTGTCTGTGTGAGAAACCAACACAGATATCATACTTTCAAAAAAATAATTCCTGGGGCTGGGAGTTTGACTCAGTGCCTTAAGCGTGTGCCCTGGCAGGCGCGAGGTTGTGAGTTCAATCCCCGGTGCCGCAAAAAAAAAAAAAAAAAAAAAAAAAATTCCTGTATTGTCCCTGTAAAGAAACTGCTTCAGAAACCAAGCTAGTTCAAAATCATTTAAAAAAACAAAAAAGTTTAAGAAAACATAATTTCCTTCTGTTTGAGGACTTTGATTAGTGTCATCAACTTTTCCAAGTTGAAAACCACTTAAAGCCCTACCAAAAAAAAAAAAATCAATTTCTCAATTACACTACTCTGCCTCCTCCTAAAAGAAAACACGTTTGAGTATTTTTCCATATGTGAATTAGCTACCAGTTGGTGAGATTTTAATACGTGAATTTTTAAAAAATGACTGTTGCTTGATATTACAACAGCAAGCAGAAACACCACAGAAACACTGAAACGATGCACAGGATCTGGAGGCTGATTTATTTACATCGACAGGCACTGATCAGGATCATTCCCAGAATATTAGGCCCCTGGTGGGTACAAAGGTGAGACAGAACAGCCTGGCAGTTCTCATTAAACTAGCAGGGTGAGATCATCAGTTACAAAGGTAGATTAATGATCACCAGTTCATGAACCTTAGTTCAATAGTCGGTTATGCTCTCATGGTTACAGGGTCAAGAAAGTAATTACAAAGCCATGAAGCAGATACAGACTCAGACAGCTTCTAAAGAACAAAGTTTAAGTTTTAAAAAGAACAATTTCTCTTGTACAATTTTTTCCCTTTCAATACACTCTGAGTCACTTACTACTGTACCTACCCTATTCTAACTGCATAGTTAAGTGGGACCTAAGAGTTTCTTCTGGAATCAGCAAATTTACCACACCCCTGTATCTTCAGAGACTGCCAATTACACCACACCCTGCAATTACAGTGTTGTAAAAAGGATTAAGAACATCAGCTTTTCCCTTAGGAAAATCATTTTGCTGATTACTTCATAAAGCAAAGCCAAAAGAATACACTAAAATTACTTGGTAAGTTATCCCAACATATTCTTTATACTGTGTCAACAGTACTAGAATTAAGTTTATTCTCAGCAAACACTAATAACTTCCAACTCACAACACAAAGTAGCAAAGAGCACAGAATAACTTTTTTTTTTGAGACATCTCACTATGTAGTGCAGACTGGCCTTGAATTTGCGTATGTAGCCCAGGCTGGCCTCAAACTCAGAGCAAACCTCCTGCCTCAGCCTCCCAAGTGCCGGGATTACAGGTGTGTGGCCCCACACCTGGCCAGAATAATTTCTAAAAGAAACAGTATGGTACTGACATTAAAACAAATCAACCAACTGCACAGAACAAAAAGCCAAGACATAAACCCTTTTGTACATGGTCAATTAGTGTTTAACAAGACAACCAAGATTACTCAATGAGAAAACATTCTCCTGAAGTGGTGTCAGGCAAAACTGACAGTACAAGTAAAAGAATGACATTCAAGCTTTATCTTTCATTATATACAATAATTAATTCAAAAATAGACTGAGAACTTAAATGTGAAACTATAAAACTTCTAGAAGAAAACATACAGCAAAACTTTAATGATATTGGGTTTACCAAGATTTCTTGGGCATGACACTAAAAACCCAGGCGACAAAAGGAAAAAATAGACAAACGGAACTGCGGTAGTGAAGCAGGGAACTGGGGCATGGCCAGCCGTTTGGCAAGTAGATATGACCTGTCCATCACTAAGACCCAGGACATGTGAGCAGAAAAACAGTTCCCAAATGCTATTCCCACCAGGCGTGGTGGTACTTATCTGTAATCCCAGCACTTTGGAGGCTGAGACAGGAGGATCACTTTGAGTTTGAGGCCAGCCTGGGCTAGTGAGTACAAGGTCAGCCTGAACTGCATAGTGAGACCCTGTCTCAAAAACTAGGGCTGGGGATTTAGCTCAGTGGCCTAAGCACCTGCCTGGCAGATGTGAGGTTGAGAGTTCAATCCCCAGTACAAAAAAAAAAAGATGTTTGCAGCCAGGCATGGTGGCACATGCCTGCAATCCCAGCACTCAGGAGACTGATGCAGGAGTTCAAGGCCATCTTTTGCTACACAGCGAGTTCAAGGCCAGCTCGAATTATACAGCCAGAACTTGTCTCATACCAAAAAAAAAAAAAAAAAAAAAAATTCTGCCATTAACCTCAATGCTACTGTGATTTCTCTTTCTTGTGGCCTTAACTCATTCTGTAGTGTATACTTCCTTTCCTATCTTTAATAAAGCCTCAATACCTTTTTCACCCATCCTGTGCAATTCTTCGTTCAATACAACAAGAACATGGAAAGAATCCCAAGAAAAAACTGACACTACCTCAGAACCCCAGTCATAGTGGGACAGAAGAAATAAAAACTAGGCAGAAAGGACACAAGGAAAATCACAATTTTAAAAATGAAAATTAGAGCTTCAGGACCCAAGGTCAGTTAATTTTTTTCTCTCTCCTCTCAGATCACAATAAGCCTGGGCAATACCTTTTCACCTGCAAAAGCGTTCAGTCATTCCCTTTTTACTTGCAAATAGTCCCCTTTCACCTATAAATTAGAAAATTTTTTTAACTCAAGAGAAATATTTATTTAAAGAGAATAAACCCAAGCTGGAAGTGGTGGTGCATGCCTGTAATCCCAGCACTCAGGAGGCTGAGGCAAGTGGATCATCGTGAGTTCGAGACCAGCCTGGGCTACAAAGTGAGTTCAAGGCCAGCCTGAACTGATAGTGAGACCCTGTCTCACAATACAGGGATAAGGATTTAGCTCAGTGGCCTAAGCACCTGCCTGGCAAGTGCAAGGTTGTGAGTCTGATCCCTGGTACCAAAAAAAAAAAAAAAAAGAGAGAGAGAGAATAAAGCCAATCAAAATGAAACAATGAGTGATATAGGACTTCAAATAGATAACAGGAAATTAACAATGGCTACCATAATGCCTCTTATTATCTTCAAAATAGTTGCCTATAGGCTTTCTCCTAGTTGGACCATTATCTTAACTGTAGTTGGACCAACCCCCACCCACCAGACTGACTAAGACTACAGATTATGAAATTCTGCAGACTTCCATCACCAAAATCACAATCCAAACTGTACAGCATCTCACTTCTCTGCTTTGCACTCAAATGCATCCTAAAATCTCTAATTAACCTTTCCTGTGTCTCTTACTAACCCATCCTGAAAACTCTTTTTTTGGCAAAAGGAGTCAGCAAACCTGAAATCTTAGTCTACAAAAGGGTGAATCAGGTTGTTTTGTTAGATTTTTTGAAGCAGTTGAGAGACAAAGACAGAGATAAGAAAAGCCTTTATTGCCAGCAGCCTGGGAAGGGTGCTGGGGAATGCGAGGACTCTCAAAGGAGATAGAGCTGGGGGTCACTGTTATGGGATTGGGATGGGGTGGAGACTACAAGAGTGAATAGGATATTGTGTCAGGAAAGGACTGGAGGACCTTTCGGGGAGCGGGTGGGGACTGCCTGAGAGGACCGTGTGGAAGGGGACTGGAGAACCTTTGGCACACGCACGAAAGGAAAGCAGACAGTTTGTCTTTTGGGACCAGGAGAGAGACACAGAAGTTACATACACTGTCATTTTGGGGCTCAGCGCCATGATGGATTGGCGCCATGCAGAGCCTGGCAGAGTCCCATCAGAGCAGAACCCATCATTCCCATCTTTTTGTTGTCATGGGGCAACGACTGTCTTAGACTGCTTCCTGCTGACAACGGGGTGTCGTGCTGGGGGTTACTGCAGTTGTTGGAGTGATGGGTTAGGCCCGTGAAGAAACTTGTGCCAGGGTCTCGGCCAGAATAAGGAGTTTTCTGGTAGTGAAGACCAATATCCTAGATTGGAGGAACCTAGAGAAACAAGTTTAAAAAGGCAGGGTGCAATGAGCAACAGCATTATCATTGCGAGGGGTCCTTGTAGGGGGAGGAGGCATGGAGGTCCAGGTTTTTTAGTCTGTCCACCAGGGAGAAAATCCCTGGGAGAGCTTTTGGTTTTCCTGTGCAACATAATCTCTTTTTGACACTTTTTATTACAACTCCTGATTGACAAAAAAACAACACTCTTCTCCAAGCATGGCCCATGTTCCCCCTTTTTCTGCTGTTATGATGCTGAGTATCCATCTATCTTGAAGGGTTACTGCTGCCAGGCTAATGCTTTGAGTTTGCAACATTTGAACTGATGAGGCAACCTCTACAAATTGTTGGTTTAGGTTATAGAACAGTTGTTGGTATAGGGATAATGAAGTTCCCATCCCAGCCGCTACCAGACCCATACCCACAGTAGAAAAGATGCCCACCCCAATAAGAATTGGGGTATGAAGGGCTCTAGGGTGGCAAGAGCCAGGGGACTGAAGAGAGATTTGATTTTTTTTGGTGTTATGATGTTTACTGCTTGAAGTTAGGAAGCCAATGTAACACGCTCTAGACTATTTTAAAGGAAGACCAGGATAGGCTCCCGTGGGGCATATAATGAAGTGGCCTTTAGGTGTGCATGGTGTCTGCGATTGTACATGATGTATGTATGAATTAAAAAAAAACTACCTGGGCATCAGGATGGGAATCATTTGAGAAAAAGCATGTGAGGTTAAAAGGCATGGAGGTAGGGGTAATGGTTGTTGGAGGACTTACTTTAGGGCAAGACGTGACTGTGGAATCTGTTGTGTTTCATACAACAGGGAGGCCATATATAAGTCCTGCTGTAGGGGTAGGCAAAGCCAGCACTCTGTTATATTAAAGGTGCTTAAGAAGACATGAGTGAGACTTAGATACTGATATATGGATTGGTGCTGAGGATTTCTGGGACTGTGTTGAGGATTTTTGGGATTAGGAGGCAGGTTTCTGGGTATAGATGGTATAGGTGGACTTGACGGTTGGTTGTTAGGGAATGGGTGAGATTAAGTATTCTTTGGATAGACAGTATTCCTGGGTTTGTGCTATGGTTGTAGATGCGAATTCCCCATTTGACAGGTTTTTCCCAGAGGTCATAGTGGGGATTTCTGATAGTGATGTTAGCTGTCCAGTGTTTGCAATGTGATTGTGTGGCACTGAATTATATTGTGATGTGTAGGTCTGAATTTTTCCAGGATCTCCTACTGACACTGTCCACTCACCTAGACTCCACCCCTGAATCAAAAGGTCCTCCAGTTCTCTCCTGACACAATGACCTGTGCACTCTCGTAGTCTCCACCCCATCCCAATCCCACAAAAGCAGTCCCCAGTATTGTCTCCTTTGCTCAGTCCCCAGCAGTCCTCCTGCCCCAACAATAAATGCTTTTCTTATCTCTGTCTCTCAACTGTGCCAAAAAAACCTAACATATTTGTTTGTTTTAGGTTCTTATTTCAGCTTTAGGGACCTTCTCAGATCCAGCCCAGTGAGGGAAATATATCAAACTTACAAATTTTTGTGTATCAAAGGACACAACCAACACAGCAGAAAAGCAACCTATGGAATGGGAGAAAACATTTACCTATCATATGAAAGCAACAAGGTCTTTTCTATCAAAGGATATAAATAGGAGTGCCTCCATCTTAAATGCCAGTCCATCCTTGGAAGCCCTTCTGGAACACACTGAATTTTGGGAAACACCTAAATTCTAGTAACAATAGCTGCAGACCCAAAGATACCTTATCAATGTAAGGTTCAAATCGGATGGGACCTGACTCTCCCAGCCCCCAGCCTGCTTGCCAGCAGAGGCACTACTCTCTGCAGGAAACTCAGCTCAGTATGGAAATTGTCATAGACAAGCACAGGAGGTCAAGAAGGAAGTAAGGTAAGACAAGGAATTTTGCAGGTCCTGGGGACATCTGCAGCCACCCAAAAATTTACACCGAACACTTCAAGAATTTTACCGCTGAAGTACAAGACTGCCAGAGAACTCTGACTACAGACGTTTATTAAAATCTTCCCACCTAATGCTGCCTGCCTTCTTTCCACCCCTATAAAAGGGGCACACTTTTCACTGTTTAGAAAGACAGTCTTGTTCCTCTCTGCCTGCCTACACCCAGGCAAAATAAATTCCAAGCCATGCTGCCTTTACACAAGTCTGGTGGTCTCCAGTTAGTATCCCACTCCCCCACCAGGTTAGAATCCACAGCCAAGAAGGTATGTTCCCCACATCCTCTCCCCTCCAGCTTCTGCTTCCCTTCTGCCACCTTTAAGAGCCTCCCCTCCCACCACTTAAACCAGCCAACTGGAAACACTGTAAATCTTCAACCCAGCCAATGGGGAAAAGGTCAGCTGCTTCTCCTGTGTTAGGGATAAAAGGACCAACCCTCCTTTGCCCCATGCACCTGCTACCTCATTGCCGGGTTGTGCTTGTGCCCTTTTGGAAAAGCAAATTTGGCTTGCGGAGATTCCTTGGTGTCTGAATGCTTTATTATTTACACCAACAAACTGAATCTGAGGGCTTATTTCCAACAATATATCTAAGAAGGGGTTAATATCTAAAATATATAAGAACTCCAACAACTCAACATCAAAAAATTGAATTATCTAGCAGGGTGTACTGATGCACACCAGTAATTCCAGCACTTAGAAGGCTGAGGCAGGAGGACTGTTCAATTTTGAGGCCAGCCTGGGCTATGTAGTGAGTTCAAGGACATGCTGGACAATACAGCGAGACCCTGTCTCAAAAGAAAAACAAAAACAAAAAAATCAAATTATCTGAATAAAATATGGGCAAAAAAATTGAAAAGACATTTCCCCAAAGCTAATAAACAAATAGCCAACATTTGCATTATTATGAGAAGATGTTCAACATCACTAATGATTAGAAAACACAAATTAAAACCACAATGAGATATAGTCTCATACCTGTTAGGATGACTACCATGGCATGGGGGGAGATATAACAAATACTGATGAAGAGGTAGAGAAACTGAATTTTTTTTTTTTTTTTTTTTTTTTTGACACAGGGTCTCACTACATAGTTCAGTTCAGGCTTCCTTGAGCTCACTATGTATCCCAGGTTGCCCTAGAACTTGCAGCAATCCTCCTGCCTCAGTCTCCCAAGTGCTGGGATTACAGGTGTGCACCACCACTCTGGGCTAGAAGAAAAACTTTTGAAGGGTTAAGGATGTAGCTCAATGGCAAAGCACCTCCCTGTCATGTGTGAGATTCTAAATTCAACTCCATATCACAAAAAACAGTAATAAAGGACACTTAAAATAATAAGTAATGGGCAAAAGTGTTCACTGCAGCCTTTTTTTCTAAGAAAATAGCCATTTATTGGCATACTGTACAGTCTAGACTATAGCACGCCAATGAAAGCACTAACTTCTCATGATTTAGTTGCCAAAACCAAGAGTCAGTCTTTATCTTATTAGATCTCCATAGCCTCTATTCTTTCAAATTTTTTTAACCCTCATGGTAAATCTATTCTACTACTACCCTAAACCCTTCAATCCATTTACAATCGTTCCTCCTTTTTGCTCCTAAAGTCTTTGTTTTCATCTCTATGATGGGCTCCTATAATATATATAACCAAACACATAATCATTACTTGTGTTCTCTGTAGTCTCAATTTAAGACTACAAGCAAACAAGTGTGACTTCCTCATCTTTCCTACAACCAAACCTCCACTCTAAAGATATCTGTAACCTCTGGTCCTACCAAAGTCCAAGCCAAAACTCATGACTTGAATCACTTTTCCCACTACCTTCTTAAGAACTTTAATTTTAGCCAGGAGTGGTGGTGCATGCCTATAGTCCCAGCACTCAGGAGGTTGATGCAGGAGGATCGTGAGTTCAAGGTCAAGCTCGGCTACACAAGCAAGTTCAAGGCCAGCCTTGACTATGTAAGTGAGTTCAAATGCCATCCTGCATTATGCAGTGAGACCCTGACTCAAAAAAAAATTTTTTTTACTACTAAAATTGTCTTTATTCTACTGTTATTATCATCACCTATTAGTATACTAGGTTAGTTCCACTAGCTTTCAAAATGTTAGCATTTGGCCCGGCATGGTGGCGCATGCCTGTAATCCCAGCACTCCAGAGGCTGAAGGAATTTGAGGCAGTCTATGTTACAGGAAGTTCAAGGCCAGCCTGAACTGCATAGTGAGACCCTGACTCAAACAATAGGGCCATGGCCAAGGCATGCTGGTGTAAGCCTTTAATCCCAACACTAGGGAGGCTGAGGTAGGAGGAGCACTGAGAGTTTGAGGCCGGCTTGGGCTACAACGTGAGCAAGGACAGTCTGAACTATATAGTGCAACTCTGCCTCAAAAAAAATGGGGCCGGGAGTTTAGCTCAGTGGCTTACACACCTGCCTGGTAGGCATGAGGTTGTGAGTTCAATCCCCTGTACAGAAGGAAAAAAAGATAAAAGTACCAAATAGTAAATTATAAGTTAACTTTAGGGTCCTGACCTTGTCCTAAAGACAATGGGAAACCAAAGAAGTTTAAATTTGTTATTTTCACATCTGTCCATTCCATTTACTCTTCAATTTACATTAAAGTCTATCATCTCCTTGTTTATAAATCCAACTAAACACCTTTCATCTTTCTAAACTACTTTTCACACCATGCAACAGAAACGACTTCACACTTGAAAGGCTCTACTTTCTTGTTTGTTTTTATCTTCACTTCATCATCCTCATCTAGTTTCCTTCCTGACATAGGCAGCTCCTTTATTCTTTTCTTGGGTTTGTTTTTTGTTTGGCTTTTTGAGACAAGGTCTCTCTTCATAGTACAGCTAGCACTGAACCCTCTATATAACTCATGTTGGCCTCGAACTTGCAGTGGTGATCCTCCTACCTTAGCCTCCAGACGTGTGGCACCATGCCTGGCTGCGCCCCTTATTCTAAAGAATCTTTTTTTTTTTTTTTTTTTTTTTTTTAACAATCTCGTAAGAATCAATATCGCCAAAGATTTTGTTCTTGGCCCTCTCCTTTTCCAAATCAACACTGTCCCTGGGCTGATCATGTCCTCCTCTTTGATAGAATTTCTTCACTTGGTTTCTAGGTCACATCATCTCCTGATATTACATCTCCCTACCACTCCCCCTCCTGAGTGACAACCTCTCAAAATAAAGAGTTGGTGCTCCTCTTCGGGCTAATGTTAACAGTGCCCCAGGTCTCAGTCCTTGATCATCTTCTCTACCTCCATTAACTCCTAATCTCGCATACTTTCAAACACTCTGACTCAGACTGTAGAGGACTACAACTCTCCTAGAATAAAGAGCAATTATCTCCATTTTGGCTAAACCTGGCCCTATCTCCCTGTGCCAATATGTACAGAGCTGGCTAAGCCATTTCCTTTTCCCTTCAGCTGGCTGTAAGTAACGTAAATAGGGCTAGCTGAGGTGCTGATGCATAATCTTTGAAGCTAGGAAGCTAGGTGACAGTCACTGTTTCCCTGACCTGTGACTCTCATCAAAACATGGTTGAGGGGACGGGTTGTAGAGCCACAGGGTTGTTAACCAGGTTGCACCTCCAGATAAGAGGTTATGACTTCCCAAGGCAGAAAAGTTTGCAAATCACAGTTAGATCACGGTCCCCTGAACATTAAATGCTACCTCAATTGTGCTATGCAGATAGGCCTTTTTGCATATCCTTCTCTCTACCTATTGCAGAGGTGCTTTCATACCTCCTACACAGCCCAGTTCACAGTATTCATGTATTTCCTGCCATTCTCAGTCACTCATCCTCAAGCCACTCCTTTTAGCACGAATTAATAAAATCCAGGTTAGACCCTGCAGCGCCTTTGTTCCAATGAATCTTCTTCCTGGCCGGACATAGGATCCCTTGGCCTCCCACAATTATAAATATATGTTAGTGTCTTTATTCTCACCGTGGGTTGCACTGGAACTGGTAGACTGGAATTAACTCAGCAGAATTTCAGTAACTTTTCCACGAGATTACAAATATAAACTCCCCAGACCGTGACAACGATGGGAAAGGGATCTTTACACCAGACCTCTTTTCCAAGCTCAAGAGTCATATATCCAATTGCCTCCTTGACATCTCCTGCATATATGAAATCATTTCAACATTAAAATGTCTGAGTTTATTTCTGATCTGTCTCCCAGAATCTGCTGTACCCACAACCTTCCCTATCTCCATGGAGAAAAGCCCTTCTTCCAGCTGCTCACCAAAAGCACTGAAAGTGTCTTTGACTCTCCTTTCTCCCACATCCAACCAATCTGTTAGGGCATCTTTCACAAATTACTCAGAACACCATTTCTTGTAATAGTCACTCAAGTCACGAATCTCTCAGAATACTATCATAGTCTTCTGTAACATTCTATAGATCTCTTGCTTTTTCTCTTGTTCCACCTCATTCCTGCCTTCTTGTGTTGGCTATTCTCAATACAGCAGCTAGGTATGCTTAAAAAACGTACATCACACCTCTGACTTCACCTCACAGTACTCTCACTCTTAGCAGTCACATTCCCATCTTGCTG